>JAQQAE010005014.1:0-18100 GCA_029823295.1 Pseudamia nigra | reverse complement strand
GGTACCGTATAATGTGTGAATATGAACATTAACACTAACATTTGATTTACCGTCACGAATCAGACATTCTTTTAAGTCCAGTCAAATGTATCTTAGATCTGTTTTGTCATATCTTTCATGTTCTTTGGGCTCAATTCATTTGCTCTGTGATGTCTTTTCTGTCTTCTTGTCCATTTTGAATGAATTCAGTGAATGTGAAAAAGTGCAATAAAGAAAACAATGATTTTCCTTTAAAATGTGTGTGCAAACTTTGGCACAATTTATCCCTTAATCATTTGAGTTACTATTGTTTATTAATTCTCCAGCAGGATGATTCTGATGGCAACACATTAGTGCCAACCTTTCTCTTTTGTTGTAAGGGAGCACAATTCAGTGAGAAAGTCATATTGTGATTATTGTGGGCATTATTGTGATTGCGATTTGAGTCGACTTGTCTGGATGTCAAGGATAGTACACATAAGTACCATTAACCTATTCATGCACAAGTTATTAAAAAACATAGGCTATGACAATTTCAGTCTTAAAGATAACATCACTTATTTTGTGTGAGGCAATGGTTGAAAACGGTTAAATTATGTCCATCAGGATGTTAGTTTTGTAACATAAAATCATAACTATGCTTTATTCACTAGTTGTGTAGTACAATTTGTGTAGTATATTTTGTATTATAGTAGAATATACAAGGCCAAATAACGATTGATATTGCAAAATAAAGCCTTATCTTGACTGTTGGTGGGGGGGGGTCTTATTTTTTCTTCTTTTTAGATCCAATTTGGTTCATTTTATTGATTGGCTAATTTTCTTCTTATTTTGTTCCGTTTTCTTCTGACATTGTTCACTTTTTCTCAGTTTTTTAAATTGTTTTGCTCATTTTGTTCTGGTTTTGTTCATTTTTGTTCATTTTCCTCACTATTTTATACCTTTTGCTTATGTTGCTCCTTCTCCCTGATTACGTGGTTCATTTTTCTTCTTTTTTGTTCCTTTCTTGGCAACTTTTTCATTATTTTCTTGATTGGTTTGTTCATGTCGCTTCTTACTCCATTCACCTTTTCTTTATTTTCTTATTGTTTTGTTTGTTTCTTCTGATTTTGTTGACGTTTATTAATTTTCTTCATTTTGTGCCTTTTTGTTTCTTGCGCTGGTCTTTTGCTTAATTATTTGATTAATTTTAATTTTAATTTAAATACTCACTGACTTACTGTATTTTGCTTTGCTTTTTGAGTTAATTTTGTAATTATTATGAATTTAATGCCATCCTGTTGTAGGGCAGTGTAGTGGACACTGTGTGTGAAAGGATTTAAAGTACCTTAAACCCTAAAAGCTCCTAGATATGGATTTAAAATTGTGAGTATACACTCCTTTTCCATGTATGCAGTATAATAACAGAGGCTGATATTGTGATTAGGGTTGTATGCAGCCCTGTTTTCTACTACTAGTGGTTATTGGATGGTACTATTTACTATAATTTTGCAGACACAGTTTAAGGCTGCAATGCTATTACAGTGGACATCAAGCAGGATTATGTGAATAAACACAAAGGCATGTTAACAACCTCACTTTGACATGGGTTATGTCTTATGTCCAATCCTTACTTCAATGCATATACATATTACTCATTATAAAACTGCAAAAGCACAACACATAATGAATTCAATCATATTCACAGCATTAGGTAGTGAAACTGTGCATCAGTGGTCACAGTGGGAAGGCAGACCTTGCTCTATCCAATAATAAATAGACTGCTTCTCTAATCAAACGAACATCCCACTGCACACTCCTCAGGATGCCCCGTTGCATCAGAATGTTTCATTTAATTAGGCCAGATCCCTTTCAACTCTGCCGCGACGTCACCGAGCAGAAATGTCTCTGGGACCGGCGCGGACTCTAGGTTTTACTCATTAAGAAAATCAGGTCAGCATCTGCATACAGAGAAAATCCAAGGAAAAATATGTAATTACACTCGTGCATGCCCGTATTGTTTTTAATGAGCTATTTCAAGACAACAAGCCTCGGAACACGCCTAACCTCGCAATAAATATATTCTTTGTCAATGACTGTATATGTCAACGAATGGAAGACAAAGAGGCAGGCGTCACTGGTGTCACACATTAAGAAAAGTACATTAAATCAATTAAATAAAACTGATCGAGATCTTATCTCGGTAAAGCTTCGAAACAGAGGGAGAGAATCTACGTAGTATTAAAGAGTAGATGTGGAATCCATTGTTTGCAGACTGATGCTATAGCCAGTCTGCACATTGTTGTCTGTACTTTAAAAATAAGGATATATGTAACCAAAGTTGTGTGTTTGCTTACAATGTTGGCAATACAGGGCATCAAAAGAGGGTTTGGGTTCAGAGAGACCCCTGTCTGCAACCTTTACAACACAAAGAGACATTTTTTGACAGAAAGTCAATAGAGCTGCAAAAATATCTCAACACTTTATGAACCACATGACATATTATGCACATTTTTCTTTTTGTTTAATTTTTTGTTCATTTTTATTGTTGTTTGTAAATTTTGTTTATAGTTACATTCATTTTTTCCTGATTATATTTTAGCTTTTTAAAAATGTGTTCAGTTTTATGTGACTTTTTTGCTCATTATTTTGCTTATTTTCCCTAATTTTCTGTTTTTTTGTTAATTTACTTACAACTTACTTTTTGTTCAGCACATTTGTTTTTTATTATATTCATTTTTATCCATTGTGCATGCAATTTGGTTGAGTTTTGCTGATTTTGATTGAATATTATGAAAGATGGCATTTACAACATTCCACGAATATGAACAAAATTAAGAGAATCTTTTACATTTAAACATTCAGTATGAAAATGTGACAATAATTCGATCCATTTTCAGTAAAAAAAAAAAGTTAAATACAACAGAAAATGGTACAGTTCTGATGATTTTTATGTGCATTTTTGTAAATTTTGTTGATTTTGTGCTTTTTCTGTTCATTCTACATTCTATATATATATATATATATTAAAAAAAACTGTTATGACTCTTCTGTCATTTGTGGTTATTTTCTTATTTGCATTGTTAATTTTTGTTTTTGTTAATTTTTGTTTTCTTATTTTGTTCAGTGTTGCCTTAAACTTGTTCACTTTTATTCATTTTCTTGTTCTTGTACATTGACGGGATTCATTTGTCCAGTAATGTTTATTTTACCATTTATTTTACCATTGTTTTGTTCATCTTATTTAGTCTATTGTTTCATCCTGTTTATTTTGTGAAGGAGAAGCTCTATGTTTATGCATTGTGTAATCTTTTACATTTAAAGATTAAAATTAAATTGTTACAATAAGTGCATCCATTTACAGTAAAAAAAAGAAAGAAAATCTAAATTATACATCAGAATTTGATGCAATTTTGGTCCCATTATGCTCATTTTCATTAAATTTCTTTATTTTTGTCTATTTTTGTTAATTTGGACTGATATAAAATAAGGACAATCTTTAATTTTTTATACAATTTGAAAGCTTTTACATTTAAAGAGTGTAAGTGGATCAATTTCCAGTAAAAATGCACTATATGTTACAATTTCTGTCCAATTTTTGGTAATTTATATCCATTTTCTTTAGTATTTTGTATACTCTTGTTTTCTTCATGAAAAAAAGCAACAAAAAGCTACCATTTGATGCAAATGACTCTGTAAAAGAAAATGAAGTGTTTGGTGCTCAAAAATCTCCCGGGGGATCGATAGACGCCTGACTAAAAATGTCCCCACTCGTATTCAAACTGAAACCTCTGGCCTTGCACGTTCAACAACTAAACAGAGACGTGTACGCTCACTTGTTTATTGGAATCAACTTTCTGCTCCATGAGGTCGGAGATTTATGCAGCTGGGAGACAATCTGATCCCACTCCTGTAACTTAAGCTAATCATGATAGAAACGTCTGCCTTGTTTACTGTAATTTGTCGTCTCATTGTGGAAAAGGAAAGACGAGGAGCGGCGAGCGCGAGCATCAGACTAACCTTTTGTTTAATTAGAACATTTATTTTGCTACTGTATGCTTTAAAGCATTGTAACAAACGGCCGGCAACGTGATGTCAACATTTATCTCCTTGTGCTGTTTAAACTAAGCCAACCACAGGAGACAAAGCAGAAGCAGTATGTACTGTTTTCATCACTCTCTTCACTTCTCCCTGTTTACAGCCCAATACGTTACAGCTTTATTGGAAACATGCTGGAGCTTCCACTTCTAGGTGTCAAGTGTAATTCATATGGAACAGATACTGGTCAAAGTAATGGCTACCCAGGGAGCAGTTAGTTAGAACTAAACAGAAAATACTGACCTGACTCAGTACTTAAAGCAACAGTTAGTAGAACAACTAGTTCTTGTGTCTAGAGCCACAAAAATATTCAATCCCTTTACGTAAAACAGGACATATGATGCGTATTCTAGATAGGCACAATTTGTTTGCCATTTCATTCTTTATTTGTTCATTTTGTTGTTTTGTTCTGTATATTTTTGTTCGTGCCTTTGATTAGTTTGCTCATTTTTGGTCAGTTTCTAAATTATTTCATTTAATTTTCAAATTGTTTGGTTAAGCTTTGTCCATTTGTGCTCATTTATTTCATTATTTTATTCCTTTTTGTGAGTTATGATTCATTTCCTGAGTTATTTTTTAATTCATTTCCTGAGTAATTTCATGTTGTTGATATTTGTGAATATACAAATATTATTTTTATTTATTTATGAACATTTTCTTGTTTATAGTCAATTACTTGACTGTTTTGTTTATGTAAGTATTTTGTTGATTATTTTGTCATGTTGTTAAATCTTTTCTTAATTTTTAAATTACATTTTCATGCATTTGATTTATTATTTTTGTTATTTTTGTGAATGTCTGAATGTTACTTTTCAGACTTTTCCTCATAATTTAGCTTTTTTCAGTTTTGACCATCTATAATTTTTAATCTTGTTCATTTTCTTGATTTTGTCAACAGCAATCCCTCGCTATATAGCAGTTCACCTTTCGCAGACTTAGTGCATGGTTTTTATAGTGAGCATATGTACTGTATTTTATATCGCAGATTTTTGCGTTGTGCTTCTTAATATGTTGTCCTTGTGTTTTTTGTGAAACCTTTACTTTATTTCAATCCCTGCAATGCCGCCCAAGCATCCTTCTTCTTCTAAGGCTTCTGGCAGTGAGCCGAAAGCGGCCACACATAGAGAAACACAACCCATCTTGTCTCAACTCAACAGGAAATCGGCTTGATGTGCAGTGGTTCCTGACCCAGATTTCTCAGTCTTAATGTCGTCCCAACAGAAATCGTACCGATTCAACATGTTGAATCGCCAGGACTCGGCGATGTGCAGCGGTCACAACTCGACTTAGTGACTTTTATCACTGTGTGTCACAACGCAATCAATGTTTACTGTCGATAGATGGCGCCAGTTCCCAGGGGTGAGTTGTGCTGTTAATCTGCAGCTGTGTGCGAGGTGCGTTCGATCATGTATGAGGCGACCAAACTCATAGAATTGAGTTGGGATCAGTTGCGTTTCTCTATGTGCGGCCAGCTTACGCGGCAAAAGAAGAAGTTGACCATTGCAGATAAGGTAAAACCGTTAGATTTGCTGATGCGGCGCCACCGTCAGAAGAACCATAAACTTACATTACGGCAAATGTAGTGCAAGTTCTAACAGTGTTTTAATTTAGAAGAAACTGAAATCTTATTCAAAGTAATGTTTCCAACAGCATCATATTGTTCCTTAACATGTGAAATGACATATGTACTGTAATGCAAATAAAACTTTAACACATATGTTATACATTGCCATGTCTATACAATATGAGTTGCATCAGACACATAGTGTAAAATCATCACTACTGCCAATAAACAAATTCACCAAATCAATCTACTTTTTTGTAATTGTTTTGATTGAAAGACTGGTGGAAGAAATTACAAACTGTGCATATAATAATGGTTCTGCACTCATGGTTTTAGCTTTATCCTCAGCAGAGGCTCTTTTTCATTTGCATTACACAACAACGTGGATCACCCATTTATCATCATATACTATTTCAGTATCATCTACTCCAAGGTTCCAAGTGTGCTAAAGTGACTCTAAATATGACGTACAGCTATGATTCTGGATTGGCCAATCTGTCATTTACATGTTTTTATGACTACCTATGAGCATCATCACCACATCTCTTGCAGGACACACTAAGGTAGCCAAGACAAGCTAAAATGAAATGCCAAAAATGCTGGTGCAAATTGTCTTTACATTGATACATCAGGCACAGATAAATCTGAAAAAAAATCAACATGACCCAATGACAGCACTGTTTCTTAACCCTTGTATTGTCTCGGATGTGGTACCTGAGCTCGGGCCCTCCACACCCTCCACTGCACCACTCTGGGAGCTTGTAAAAATTTTAAATGGGTGAATTTGACCCAAATACTCTGCAAGGGTAAACAAGTTACAGCTATAGGTTTCTTTCTCCATATTATCTGTAGCCGCAGCCACAGTGTTGATGACATCATCATATGTTGCATGCTATTTGAACCATCCATGCTGAGGGGAATTACAACTGCAGTAGAATGCATAGTTCCAGTGCAACTGCACCAAGTAGAGTCAAGTCACCGCAAGCTGAGGGGGATACCATTGGTTTAAAAATGGTATAAGCAGATCAAATATCTATTTGTGTATGGATCTTTTTTGTTTTTATTTCAGTTCAAATATGGCTACTTTTAAACATATTAACCCTTTAGTGACACAGATAATTTTATTTTGGCTCACATTGTGCTTTTTATTCAAGTCCAGCTCATTGCTCACTGTTCCTTCAGTGCAAATTTTCTCTGTGCAGACAATTTGTGCAGTTTGATATTTTGAGTGATTTCTGACAATCATCGGTTGAACAAATAAAGCATGTCTTTCCTTAACTAAAAATATGAATTTTAGGGACAGGTCCACAAGTGTGATTTGTGACAGCAGAATTTTTTTGGAGCCAACACTGATCTAATATGCAACTTCTGTGTGTGATGTGAAAACCAAAAGCCAACATTGCACAAAGATTGAAAGATTGAAATTGAGATAAACTTTTGAAGCAAGATGCTGTTTAATCACCCACAACTGCAAGGTATCAGCTGAAAAAGGCAGCTGTAGAATTGGGTGTGATTTTTCAATGTTGTCTTGTTACAAGCAGTAGTACGACTTGTTCCAAAAGTTTACCGGATGGAGATATATATCAGGTGATAAGCACAGCAAGTGTGAAGTAAAGTGATTCAGACTTGCAAGGTATTACTTTTTTATTACAATCAGTATCACCAACTATTCCAGAAGCAGTAGTGTCAACAATCCCCAAAGCTGGTAAGATTTAATTGTAGTCAATGAAAATAGCAAATTCAAAGTAAACTGGCTCTGACACTGAAGAGTTAATGCATCTTTTGTTGAAGCAAGCAGCAGCAGTCATATCAAAAAGCCATTGATCCCAAAAGTTGATAGGAAGTTGATCTTTAATACCACTTACATAGCTCACAGTACAGACAGTCCATTCACCCAGCACCACTCCTGTTTTTGTTGTGGTTGTGGATGTTGGTGTACTGCTTTCTCAGTGCCTTCAGTTTGTTGGTAATCTGTTTTTGGGACTGGTGGATGCCTCTCTGGATCACCAACTTCTTTATGTTGACATACACAATTCCATCCATCACCGTTCTGGTCTGCTGTTATTTCCTCCTCTCCACATATGCTTAGGAGCTTCCAGATCATGCAATCTTGCCAGAAGTCCACACTTTTTGGTCAAAGTTTGTTTACAGGTTACAGTCACATCACTGCAGTGCATTCTCATTCCTAACCAATGGAATTTATTTGTCCTGCAAGTCCGGCCTTGCCCTGATCCAGCTGTTAGCAACCCAGGTCGCTGCCATTCACACCACGATAAAAGCAATCAAATCAACCCAGGTCGGACCCACCTGGGCCCAGACCACCAAGTAGGATTGGGCAACCTGGTCCGACCCAGGTTGAATGCTTGGTCTGAGAGAGGTTTTGGTCATCAATACCTGTGGGAACTTTCAAGGAAGTCTTTCACTTCTTCCTAAGCCTTTTTCAAACTTTAAAGAGACTAATTTCTGTTCATAATTTGCATTTTCCTGTTGTTTTTAAATTTTGGTTCGAATAAAAAAAATAAATACATAAAAAGAAAAGTAAATTGGTTCAGCTATTTTAAAGCTGTTGCATTCACTTACCAGGTACATGGATGTGCACATGGATGAGCAGGACATGCGATTGTGAAGCCAATATCTGCCTTTTTTTGTGGATAATTAACAGTATTTGCATATCTAAAGTTTTGCAATTTTTCTAATAAGCTGCCTCAGTTATTTTAGTAGATCTCCATATTAAACACAAAGAATCACCCAATGTGAGTATTTTTGTTATGTCTTGTAACAGGACTGAAGGGAGTCTTTAATGTTGATGTTAATGCATCTTTGGTATGTGGCAGAGCATAATGTGCATGCCTTAGTGATAATTAGTCGGTCATGCTGTTGCATCGAATTCATACAAGTTAAAGACACAGAAATTCCTTTGACCAATGTCTTCGCAAGTTTGTTTCTGCAACTTTGAGAAGCACATTCCAGTTTTTACAGAGGATCCACACTTGTCTGACAGTATGTCGATGAAATTGTCCATGAACCCTCCGTGTGTCCCTGACTGACAGGGTTAAAACTGTTTGTGTGTTCCATCATAAAACTTAGACTCATTATCTTAATTGCAATCTCAGTCTTTAATTAGCTACACACGTACTAAGTCATTCAGGTGTGATCAATGCCCTCTTAATCTCCAACCATAAAATGAAAAGAAAATGAAATCAGTGTTTTTCTATCTTTAATTGGAATGTAATGTCAAAATTAATAACAATCAAGTCAATTAGCATCCGTCGCTGGCTGATGTGCGCTGATTCCAGTCTTTAATATTACTGTGATTCCAGGTTAATTGTCATCATTACAGGAGGATTCAGCGGAGCATCAGAGAAATTAATGATGTGAGCCGAGCAGGCAAAATGGGCTGGAAAACTTGAAATTTTTGTGGAGTCTTAAAGAGAAAAAAAAAGGATTCAGCAGAAGAACAGCCATCTCACCACAGCAGGATCTCTGATTTAACTGTGTCTGAATAAGATCTCTGTCCCAGAAATAGAAAACCCACGCCTTTTTGGAGAACCCATCCTGTCAAGGAAATTACTTTCCTGTAGGGAAGAGGAAGTATTATTTCAGTGTCTTTCAGACCCCCTACCCTACTTACTATACACAGTTCATGACAGTCTAATCCTCATACTCTGTGTTCAGCCCCGTGAGACAAAGGCCCTTAATATACAGTATTAGTCCTTTCTTTTGACTGTAATTTCTGACTTCAAGTCTCTGCAACTAAACAAATATGCTATGCTTTAGTGAGGAATGGACTCAGACAAGGTCATCCTAAGATCTGCACAAAGAACACTGCAGTGCCTTATTAGGAACTAGGCATGGAAAATGTTTTGAGAGAAAACGTGAGGTTGTTAGTTTGAGTCTGCTCTCATACAGCTTGGAGAAATACTGTAGTAGGAGTGGAATTGCAGGATCATCAATTAATGATTCACTGGGCTGTGGTTTCCCACCCCAGAGCCTGGTTTTGTAATCTGCAGTGAATAAATTTGTATAGGAAGGCTGCTAATGAGGCTTAATAAAGGTGTTAGCCATGGGCTTCAGTAGATGGACTGGTGTCCTATTTAAGAGTCACAGGAGCTGCACTTTGGGAAGAGATGACCCACTCAAGACTGCAGGGTTGTTTGACTGTGTACCTCAACTTCTAAATATTAGGTCTTAATTATCAAGGTAGCTATTCTGGATGTTAATTTATCCCCCGAGACCCACAGCTGGATACTCTAGAACAGTAGAAATGTGCCCTCCACTACAGATTCTTTTCGCTACTATCACCACTACTGAATGATCACTTACTCTGTTCTACTGATTACATCACATCAATTTGCCTTGACTAGACATTTCTTTTATGTGATAACAAGGACCACCAGGTACAAAACAGTATTTTTACTCCCCTTTGCCAGGGCTCCAAGCAAGCACAAGTACAGATAGATCAAGATAGATCAACAATCATAGAAAATTTACAAGTTCTATTTTGATACATAAACCACAGACGTCTACAACACTACTCTATTCTGAAAAAATCTTACAGTTATAATTTGTATTTGTTAATTTAATATAGTACATGGACACACACCTCGGCTGGGTCAGCAGTAGCTGTGGCCACCCTAATGCCACAATATGTTTACACTGCATTACAATGAGTGGGCAATGAGGCTGATGCAGAAATATAGTTGTAATACTGCCAGCAGCTATTGGGGATTTTTGGCTCCAAAACACCCCAACTTCCACTGGCTGACGGTGGAATTCTCTCGACAAATGCTCTATGAATACATTTTTGTTATGAGTCACAGTCTCAAATTTTATTTGTTTTGTTTTTTAATATGTGATTTGGTGGTCCATCTTTTTAGTTTTTCTCTGTTATTAAGAAAACATGGCAAAAGATCTTCCATGCAGGGCTTTGATTGTGGGGTCTCTATAACAGCTCCACTCGCATACGGAGTCAGACCTTTGTAGCTTCTGTTTGTTTAGTAAAACACATAGTTCCTTACAGATGTTCAACTGTAGTTGAAGTTAAGAAGTGAGCTTAAGAATGCTTGTCAATCAGTTAGCTAGAACTCAGCATTTGTTTACCAACACAACTGGCTTCAAAACAGCAACGGCCAAAGCCATTGGTTGAGTCTATGCATGCTGTGACAACCAGTCGCACTGAATAGCTGCTGCACTTGCTGTGAAAACGCAGTGTGTTACCACCAAATTCGAAATCAAGTTGAGTAAATCAGACACCATCAGGAAAAATGGCATTCATGTATTCGCTGTATATAACTAATGCGTTCTGGTGTTTTTGGTGATCTCATCATTCCATTTGTCTCATGAAGAGACAACATTTAGTAGGACTGTTCGGAATGTTCTGACATGGTAACAGGTGGCGTGAGAGCAACAGTTGGTGCTGATCAGTGACTGTATATTAAGGCTACTACTTCATAGTCACATGAAGATTAAGATTATTGCCATGAGAACAAGTATCTGCCAGCTGTTACCTTACATTTACAGAACTTCATGTTATATTTTACAAGGAAAAGTCTGAAATATCAGTCACACTACTTTGCTTGTTTGTTTACCTGCTAGATTTCAACATTTGTATTGCTAGAGTACGCTACTTTTCTCCAAAGCATCATTAGTAGGAAAATATGTCCTCGCAAATTATAAAACAGCAATTTGACATACTTAACATTTGCCGTTACCTGTTTCCTTCACAGCACATGCCGGGGTTTGCATATATTTCCTGAGCTGTGTATTCTCTTGTAAATTATATGTAGACAGGAAACTCTTGGCCATACTCCAGCAGAAAAAGTGGTTTCAATGCACCATAAACACAAACTGCAATCTCCATGAACAAAAAGAAAATGATTGTGATGGACTGTATCACTGTTTTGAAAGATGAAAACATTATGCAGGAAAAGTCAAGAGTCACACATTTTTTCTCTTTTGATGAAAATGATGAAAACTTGTTTATTTTTATAAGGCACAGACTAAACCGATGATGGTATTTAATCACGGTTGTTAACCTTAGAAGCTGTTCCACTCGAAAACATGATCTCATTTGGAACTTTATAAAGTCCATTTTGAATTTTTTTTACTGTTTTGATTCTTTTCATTTTAGTTAAAGTTGTCTTCAAGCATACAATTTTTATTTGCGTGGACGTGAAAAATAAAGTAAAAATAAGACATGGAAGCATGGTGTGACTATTTTAAACTACTTCTTAATTAAATCACCACAGCAATTACCGCTACTCTTGTACACAGGAATAGAGCACAAGATCTGCTCACCTCTACTTTTCCTGTTCTGTTATTTACCACTAAATTAAAATAAAAACAAAACAAAGAAGCTTTATGTCATCTTCTCTTCTGTGTATCTGGAGTTTAAACATGGCATAGTTCAACAAAGCCTACAGGAAGCCAGAAATGTCCTAAATGAGGTATTACATTGGTGAAGTGCACAGCCATATCGTTAAACCGCATTACGTTTGACCTGAGGAGAGAAGGTGAGATTATCTCAATGCTATTGTCTTACATTTGGACTACAGCCGAGAGTTTAATCAAATCTGGAAGCAATCAATGCCCCAGCTCCGATGGACACTTTCCTTGCCCTTGGAACCCAAGGAGTGTTCAGAAATGATACCGCTGGCAAAAAGAGTCACTTCAGATACATCATCATGGAGAATGAGATTAACCTCCCATCCGCTACCTACTAGGATATCTAATGTCGCCGAGCTTATCTTCTAAGCATTCAATCAACCTCCAAAAACCAAGTCTGTAAACACCTTGCAGTCCTTTGTTTCACTCCCAGCCACCCCAGAACAATAGCTTATCCGCAAGTTTCTTATTTGTTCACTGTGAAACTTTTCATTGCTTCATTTCTGCATTTCTGTGTTTTTTTTTTTTCCTGAAATGATGAAGTTAACCCGCTGTGCCGGTAGGTGTGTTGGCCTGCATGAGGGAAAAAAAAGACAGACAGTCTAGCAGCATGTGCATGCACTGCACTTTGTTGTTGAAAGATTAGGACACAAACCCCTGTGGCTGGACTGGACATTGTCCCAAATAGGCTCATCTATTATTAAAAGGTTTTTCCAGTTTTCTGTATTCGCCTTGCTAGACAACACATAAATGAATCGAGGCACTGCTGCTGATCTCACCAAATACCTATTAAGATGAACTGATTTGATCTAGGATTAAAAGATAAAAAACATGACAGTAAAAATGGCACACATTGTAATCTCTTTTTTCTCCCACTCAAGCACGTCTGCACACAAATGCACTTGACCCTGTGCCATAAAAATAACCCTAATAACTTTTTTTTTCTTTTCATTTGTGGCTGGAAAGATTGAAAATACATTATTTACAGTCATTTGGTCCAGATTTTTCTGAAAGCTATCTGGGCAGAAACATGAGCTTCCTATTTTCAATTACATTTTTGGTATCCTCAATAATCCCTGAGCCTTGTACTGTTCTCTCTGCACTCTAATACATATTTGTCTGTTGCTTTTTTTCTGCAAAATATTTGCAGTGCTGGGCCAAAAAAGCACACATGCTGTTGTTGTCCCATGTGTGGAGGTAGAATCAGCAGGAACAAGTGTATCAAATTGCTTATTGTGACAGGAAGGTCTCAGTACATAATACACATCGGTGACAAGAATTTCAGTTCAAGGTGCAAATTGGGTGAGTGTCTTATCTGACTGCTACAGTCTCATTTCAAATTTCTTATTCAGCGTTCACATTTACAAGTAGGTTTTGCTGATCAGTGTAACCTTTGGTACAGGGTGAGATCAGTAGCACTTGAAAGTGCACACTAGGAATGGCTCTAAGCTGAAGTAACCGGGTGTGATAACTTTTGCCTGGCAGATAAACACAGGCAGAATCACTCGTGCTTCCTGGTTAGCATTTCAATGAACAACGCTCTTGGGTGCCAATGTTCTTTTATATGCCCTTACCCTCTATGAGGCTGCGGATGCATCCCCTAACCCTCACAACACAACATCATTGTGCTGTTTACCTTTCTGTTGTAAGGCAAATGCTCCAAAAACACAGAAATGCAGAACACATCAAAGTCTAGCACGGCGACGTGTAAAGGAAGGCTGCCGTTTCTAAAAACACGCACTATTCTTGGTAACAATCATGCAAATTTGAGTGTTTTTTGGCCTTGAATATTAACAAGTTCTTTGCATTTTAAAAGATGAAGTATATTTAAAGGAAAAGCACTGTTTGGAGCAGTTACCCCGGTTTTTACTCTTTGTACTGTATTTATTGAGAGAAGGACTCATTTCCCCAGTCAGAATGAATCTCTACTAATGTTAATACTGTATAAAGAGTTGTCCCATGAAATACCTGTTTTTGGCTTGACTTGGATTCATAAATGCACAAAAAAGTAATATTTCAAGCTCAGATAATGTCATAATTGCTGCTCCATTGTAAAGCCCTTGTTCTTTATGCTTTATGCTGATCGGCAACAAACTGGGCTACCTTCACCATTACTGAATGCGACTGTGTGGAAGTGTCAGATGAATACATAAAATGAACATTAACATTAATGCAGCCCTTTTTGCCAAGGTTTGCTTCAACACAAACATTTAAGTAACCTTTCCATCGGAGGTTAATAACACATGTGAATGCATTATTACTAACTTAATCCAAAAAGCAATTTTCACATTGGCTCTGTGTCAGGTCAGCAGTCATCACTTTTGCCCTTTCCTGTTGTAAGCATTGTTTCCCTAATCTAAAGGGATGAGGATTAGGGGGTTTTGTCAGCACAGCTATCCATGTCTGACTGTCCTGAGGCTGTGAACTGCCATCACAGACAAGTTCATTCTGTTTACCCTTGTCATCCAGAAGAATATTAATCATTCAGTATGTAGCTTGAACTCCATGTAGACAAATCCTACCACTGTCCAATGTCATAGATGAAATTGCTGAATGTTTGAGAATCCACTTTCAGAAACTGCAAACTTGAGGTGGAAGAGGGCCTTGTTGATGTTGCTTGTCATTTTCTTCTGCTTGGAGATTCAACCAGGACAAATGCAAAAGAAATACAACATGTAAGAATTTAAAAAGATGTACAGATGTGCAGTGCAGTGTATCACTGTGGATTAATGCATATTACAGCAGATGTTTAACACTTTAAATTGAACCCCAAGTGGTCATTTATTTATTCTTTTGATTACCTACATATGATTAAACTATCAAGTGCTTGCTTTTGGTCCAAAACCTTCCAGTGTCTACTGGATAGTTGAAGATAAAGAGGAAGACGACATGGTTTGCAAAATGAATGTCTGACTTCCCTACTATGACCAGCTCTGGTGAGTGAATGTTAGTAAAATTCTTTATCTACTGTAAGTACTGCATTTTCATCATCTTAGGTTGTGGCTAGTGGCAGCAAAAATAAGTGCTGTGATGTGTGGGGATTCAAGACGGGCACAAAGCCACAGCATATACATGCATTAAGTGCAAGAAATAGTTACATATGCAACAGGGGGTAAAACTTTACCTCTTATGGTTGCGCCCTTGTTATGTAGACTGACATGAATATGTTCAGTGTTAAGGGTTCGGCTCTCAGTTAGCTTACGAATGCTATGATTTAATTCCCGAACACCTGGGCCGGCTCACTAAACTATTAGGATAAACCCTGAGAAATCCCCATAACTAAAACCTCATCGAACCCTACGTGTGTTCAGGACTTGAGTTATGTTGTACACTAGCCCTGGGTGATGTGGTTTTGCCCAGTCCTACGGAGGAGGCAGGTGTAGATTTGCAAAACCCACCAATCACACATCTGGATCTGGCTGGTCCAGACGTGTTATCGGCCCAGTCCACGGCCTCTGTCTCTGGCCAGTCCGCATGTCCTTCCAGTGTTGATCACCTCAGCTCTAGGGGGCTGCTGGGGGATGGAGTTCAGAGTTTTTAAGGTGAATACTTACAAACAGTGTCAGTATGCTAGTTAAAAGTCAGATGCCTCATTCCCAGATAAATGGCTCAGTTGTTTCACCTGTTTAAATTATCTCGCTCCACACAGCTGTCCCGCATCGCACTGATGAATGAGTTTACAAACCATGCCCCCCTCCTCCAAGTGTGTATCGTATGAATCGGTAACTTTCCATGAGCTGAAAACGCCTACGGAAACTTTGCATCGTAACATTCAGTTTTTAAATGTTAAAAGAAATGAACATCCTTAGTGTTGATAAACCTTGTTTGATTCCTATTTGTTTTTCCACCCATATCTAGACTATTTTCTTTTAAAATTTCACTTCATCACAAAAACAAATACCAGTTTTATTCATAAATATGATCTACCAGAACTAGATGGCAAAGATAACCATATATGCTATCTATATTGCATGTAATTGGAATAAGTAAACATAAATTATAATAATAATAAAAATAATACTTTGGGTCCACCACACCCCTGAACATTGGCTGCAAAACAGAAAACATGAACACCCCACAAAGGTTAAAAGTGAGATATGTTTCAATGGTTTCATTTGGTAACATCACAAAAATCTGGCATTTAACTTTTTTTGCAGTTTGAATGTCTTCAGTATGAATGTACAAAGTAGAAAATAATAAACATAGAGAAAAAAACAGAAAGACTGGGTGTCCAAACTAGGACATCAGGACTAGTGTAACCTAGGGACCTGAGGTACTCAGAAATGAGCTCCACACATCTGTGTTCCATATTACACATTTGGAAAGGCCTGTTTTACTCACATTTACTGGTATTATCTCCTGGATGTGACATCAAGGCTGATGACTAATAGGCCACCACTTTGAAAGCTACAAAAAATGTCTCTTATTGCCTGCTGCCCTACATGTCATCCATCTTATCACTTTTCATGATTTCCCTCTTCTGAAGATTTGAAGCTTGTTCTTCCCCTGTCCTCTCTTGCCACGACTGTCATAAATTTGCACCCAAGATGCTTTTAAAACATTCATTACTAATTGTCAGCAAGCTCTTCTCTATGGAGAAATAGATAGAATAAAAGCACAGAAACAAAAGAAAAATCCAAATCACCCCAAATTGCAGAGATGTCATTTCACATGGGACTACTTTTATCACTGTGTTTGCCATTATAGGGTCAACAATTTGAGGGGGAAATTTTACTTGAACAATTATGGACATGACAGATTCACACAGGTTTAAGATCACAGACTATGTCTGCAATTATTTCAAATTAGCAGTGGTCCGGAGGTAATAGTAGTCTTGCGTCAATAGGGCTTTCATGTACTGGCCCTAGTTGTCAATGGAGATTTGAAACAGCTGCATAAAGAGTTTCAGAATTCAGATTAGCCACAGCATTCTTACATGTGGGAATGACTCGCATAAAGGTTTGTAAAGAAAGGAGAGAGGCAGAAGTATGACACAAGAAATTCAGAGTCTATTGTGATGGAAGTGCTGCTAGCAAGACAGATAGTAAATATGTTTTCATAAAAGCATTACCAGAGCCCTGCTATCTTGATTGAGTCAGAGCACGAATTTGAAAGGGCTTTAAATGTTTAGCAGATAGGAAACAAAGGCACAAAAAAGAATGAGTTTAATGGATACTGTGTTAGCTCACCCACGTTTGTTTGTATCTGTGCATCAGTTTTCATTTCAAGGGTCCAGATTTTCCATTTTTTTATTCTTTATATTACCTCTGTGCTGATGTGGTCACCTGTCCCATACAGTATGCCCGATCAACAACTCCCCAAACAAGTCCTGCTTTCTCAGCTGTCAGTGAAGTGACCAGCTAGTGCCCCACTTCGGTGTTTCATGGACCTCCTTAAATCCATGCTGAAGCGAACTGGGATCGACCACTCTACATGGGAAGCGGCTGATGGACCCTCAGTGATGCAACAGCATCTATTGAACACCAAAGATGGGAACGAGATGAAGCAAAGAGCACTGCAAGAAATATGTGCCCCCTGGCACCCCAACAACCCTAGTTTCATCCATGCAGTGGCTGAGGACAAATCTTCAGAGCCAGAATTGGACCTCGCAAGCTCTGACCCTGATGACGATGATGCGTTATAAAATTGCAAGTGTGAAAATATGAGCTGTATCAGTGCTACCAGTCCTGAGAAATCCACACAGAAAGGGGCATTATTGTGGGTTAACAGCAGTCTAATGTTAGGAGCTGTCCCTAGGTCATCTTGGGAGTGATGATTCCTGAAGTTATTATTGCAACTCACAATGAAATCACAGCATGGTGGCTATAAAGAAGCCCTCTGTAAAAGAAGGAAAATGAAAAGTCAAATTAACACAATCTATGTTCCTATCGTCACCGTTGGTCATAAGCTTTTGGTCAAAGAACAGGATCCAGGATACAAGTGGCTGAAATGAGTTTCCTCCACAGGGTCTCTCCCTTAGAGATAGGGTTAGAAGCTCAGTCATCCGGGAGGGGCTCAAAGTAGAGCCGCTGCTCCTCCGTGTCGAGAGGAGCCAGATGAGGTGGCTTGGGCATCTGGTCCAGATGCCTCCTGGAC
>JAQQAE010005013.1:0-18101 GCA_029823295.1 Pseudamia nigra | reverse complement strand
CCACTTCACACCTTTCCAGTCCCCAGCGCGTCTCTGCTCACATCACTGCAGGCCGAGGCTCGATTGGTCTTGTACAGACGTCATCACGTCATTTGTACATTGTGTGTACAGCATCAGAAGCTGCCACCGTCGCATTCAACAGATTCATCTGTATCATCAGTATCATGGATCACGACAGGGGAAATGTCTGGATGATCTAATGAATTTATGGCGAAATCTGTGCCATTTCGCTCAGATACTGTGCACTGACACACCTAGGTTTCTTGAGAATGCAAGGCAACAATTTGCAATTAACCACGCTGCCCGCAGGTGAAGATTTTTTCAGCTGCTGCCATTGTTTTGACATGAGTGTAGTGAAGGACGCGGTGATTTTACGTCATCGTCACGTATGGTCGCCGTGCTTGTACGCGTGCGTGACCAACCGTGCCGTGCCATGGACCACCTCCTCCAACCGTGCTCGAGACTGCGGCTCGATTCTACTCACATTACTTAAACGATCTGCGCTAAAGGTGTGAAACGCACCAGGCGCAGAACAAACTCCCAGTGCGAGTACACCCTAATGCTCCTCCACTTGTTTTTAATTTGGGCCAGTTACTTTTCCAGTTGCCCTTGTGCCAACTCTTTTTAGATGTGCTGCTACCATCAAATTCAAAATCCATCCATTTTCTACCCTTTACTCCTCACAAGGGTTTGGGGGAGGGGTGCTGGAGCCTATCCCAGCTGACTTAGGGCGAAGGCAGGGTTCATTCTGGACGAGTTGCCAGTTCATCGCAGAGCTGACATATAGACACAGTCAAACCATTCACACTCACATTCATGCCACTCAGGACCTTCTAGCTGTGAGGCACGAGTGCTACCCACTGCACCACCGTGTCGCTGTCAAATTCAAAATAAGCTTATATTTTCCATGACATGGTAAAATGTCTCAGGGAATAAAATATGGGTTTATGAGAATTGCAAATCATTGCCTTCTGTATTTATTTACATTTTACACAATGTTCTAACTTCACTGGAATTGGAGTTGTACTCGAGCTATTAGGATTACAAAGTAACAATACTTTTATTTGAGTACTGTTACTGTGTACTCCAGCCCCAGCCTGCGTATCACACTGACTGTTTGAGAAAATGTGCCAATATCATCTAGTTGGAAATAAAATCAGAATAGGACGACATCATTAGTGTTCATGAAGACTCCTTCACTTTTACATTTCAAGTGAAGCGGGTTGACTGTGGATGAAACTGTAGCTCACTTCTGATGCCAATTAGTCAGTGTCTGTATGTAAACAACATCAGGACGGTGAGACCATCCATCTGCCCATTAACTGTCATTCCACACATTTATGAGGTGCAACATTCCCTTCTGCTGTGAAAATCACATCTATAACCTGTCATACATATGGAGTTTGAATAACAGTAGGCAAAACAATGCAATTTGTTTGCAGGTCAACATAAGGGGGGGGGGGGGTACACACGGCACTAAACACAGAGGTACCAGTGTGTATCGGTGTAGTGCCCGGGTAAAACTGTTGATGACTGAGATCAGTGGTGGTCTGTGAGGTCTGAATCATTAGTCAGGGAGAAAACAATCTGCATCACATGTCAGGTTACTGGCTGGCAGCAATCTGTTCTGGAAGAGCAGGGGGGACGGCTGGATGAGCCAGACCCTTCCCCTTTGACGCCCAAGCAAGTCTGTAATCGTCCACAGTCAGCAAACACGGTGCAGGGAGACGGAGGCTGTGGTTTCTACACAAACACATGTACATGCCCCTCATTTAACTCATTTACTGGTCATTTTCTCAATTATTGTGTCCGTATTAGGATCGTTTACCAGCGATTTCTTAGTTATTTCTTCACACTGACATTCGTTTCCCTTGATTTTTTGTCCATAATATTTGCATTTTCATTCACTTTTTCTACTTTTTGTTTATTTTTGAGAAATGCTGCTGATTTTCTTGACCGTTTTGTTCACTGTTAATCATTCTCTTAATTTTTTGTATTCATTTTATGCTCATTTGTGTGTATTTTGTCATATTTTCTTAAAGTTCTTAATTATTTTTGTTTTAACTAACTATTTTTTGTTAATTTTTGTCAAATTGTGCCAATTTTCTTGGTATAGTCAACCTCTCATCATACACATCATTGTTTTCATTAATTTATATTCACTTTTGTTATATTTTTCATTTTGTTGGCCATTTTGTTCACTTTTGTTAATTTTAGCCACTGCTTTGAGGAATATTGTCCATTTTGTTCATTTGCATTCATATTCATTCACTCTTTAGTTTCTCTATATTATTTATCGACCATTATGTTGATTTTTGTGCAACATTTTCTTAGTTTTATGTCCATTTTTGTTCATTTTGTTGAATTATCTGTTCATATGATGCATTTTTCATCCACTTTCTTTCGACTTTTGTTTATTTTTGGCAAATGCTGCTGATTTTCTTGCTTCTTTTGTTCATTTCTAATAATTCTCTTGATCATTTCTTTGTTTTTTCTTCATTTTAGTCAATTATCTCATTCATTTTAAAAATGTACAGTCATCATTTTGTGTGTTTCATGCAAAATTTTGTTCATTTTTTTATCATTGTTTAGATTCTTGAATATTTTTCTCACATATTTTCAGTCATTTTCTTCTTTCTAGCCACTAGCACTAGCCGCTAGCACTAGCCGGCTGTGAAACAAGACTGCCTCACCATCGGCATCTATGAATCAGCTCAACGCCTCAATGCAGAACCAGCAGCCTCTGCCTGTGTTAGAGCCGGCAGCTCCGGTGTCTGGAGGTGTTTACAGTTATGGACGTGTGCAGTGTCCACGGACACACTATGAAGTCATAAGCCAAGCTAAGAATACATTCTAAATCATTTTTAGAACTAATTTCATTCATTCCGTTTCAGATAATCAGCATAACTTCCTTTTCAAATAATAATAATGAATAAATGTGCAGGTAGGGGTGTGTAATACATACTTTATGGGAGTTTGTCATGGGTCCAGAACAGATTAATTGGTTTTACATGTATTCCTATGGAAAAACTCGCTTCGGATAAGGAATGAATCGCTTACAGACCGTGACACCAGAACGGATTAAATACATTAAGCGGAACACCGCTGTATTTGTTTCATTTTCTGGATTATTTTATGTTTTTTTTAATTTTGTTCATTGTGGTTTATCTCCTGTGACTATCTTTACACTCCAGTAAATACATTAAAAAAACTCTGTTATGTACCACATTTGTGTTCTTGAAGTACCCAAGAACTTGTGTGGATTCGGGTTTTGGTCTCTGCACAGCTACAAATACACATACCCCACTCCACTTGTCCCCATGCGCTAAAGTAATCATGCCTGACATTAAATTTAAGTTAATGCTTACAAATGGAACACAAGTACATTTATTAAACATTAACAAAGCCAAAGCTCAGAGCGGGAACACACCAAAGCCTGCTCGCTGCATGGTCGGCTACTCTTGCATGGAGGTTCTTGTCTGTCAGACTCCACGTTGCAAACTATGCAGAAGAGAACAGGCCTCATTCACTCAGGAATGATACGAACAAATGCAAATTATACACAATGATTTCCTCCTTTTTGTTAATTAATGTCACTGTTTGGTGCAGCTATGTGCGTGGTGCAATAGGTCCAAATTATAATTCATCAGTTGGTGTTTTCCATTTGAAAATTTGTAATAGAACTACGCTCACTGACCACTTTATTAGGCACACATGTTAATGCAAATATCTAATCATCAAATTACATGGCTGCAGTTGAGTTCTTTTAGGTGTTTATTGAAGTAGACGCAACCTGCTGAAGATTAAACAGAGCATCAGGATGGGGAAGTAGAGTGATTTACCCAACTCTGAACATGACATGGTTATTGGTTTGGGTATTTGGCAAAAATGCTGATCAACTGCAATTTTCACACACAACCATCTCTAGGATTTACAGAGAATAGTCTGAAAAAAGAGAAAATATCCAGCGAGCAACAGTTCTCTGGATGAAATGACCTTGTTGATGCCAGAGGTCACAGGAGAATAGCATAACGTTAAAGTATGGATCCATCCTACCTCTTCAGGCTGCTGCTGGTGACACATAGTGGGACCTTTGGGCTTTTGGCAACAGGAAGCGTTATCAGCACTCGGTGCCCTCAGTGCTAGAATGCTTAGCCAATAGTACAGAACTGTGATTGTTAATCACTTCGCAGTCGCCAACCAATTAAAATCAAGAAGCGGCGGTACATAGGAAGTAAACAGTGCAAGCTCTTCTGAAGGACACTGAAGGATTTACATGATCTTAAATCATGTACATGAACAGAGCATCCACAACATCTGCTAAAGTTTGAAACATCACTGTGTGAAAAAGGATATTTTATCATGTTGCTGTGATGATGCCATGGAAGAACTTCCGACTCAGTCATTTGATTACTCCATGCTAACTACGTAAGTATGTAAACAGTGCATTTAGAAGTGGCTCCTGTGTGAAGATGTCATTAAATTCACAAAGTAAACTGACTGTCAATGAAAGCATTCGGCGCAAGATCTGCCTAATATTTTGTTACTCGTGGAGTCATTTTTTTGTCACAACAGACCCTGCAATTTATGTGAAAAAAGGTAAGAAAACAAGTTATCAAGAATAAATTGTGGCCAATTTTAAGTTAGTAATGGGTATGACCCCCATTCACTTCAGTACAGGCGGTAATACCACAACACATGCTTCACACTGGGTGACCAGTCCTGTGCTGGGGGGCGTGGTCCCATTCCGCCTGTGCTGGCTGCGGCCGGTTCTGTGGATGAGGAACCCTGTGGTTGATGCAGATGCTCAGTGGGGGTGGGGTCTTCGGAGTAGGACATTTGCCCTTTGTACCTGCAGTTTTAATGTGTGCGGGGGGTGGCTGTCTGTCATGTCATACTCCATTATTTAAAAGTCACAGCATTTTGACTTGCACAATAATGTCCAAAAGTGAAAATGATGTCTTTTTCATGGCTTTCATAGGGTCTGTAAGACACTCTAAAATCTATACACACCCGCTGTGTATTGTTGGAATGGTACTTGACCCAGTTTTTGTGAAACTGAGTACCCTTGTGCAGTGAACAGTGTCAACAGCACAATACACTAACTAAACAAGCAGTCGTACAGTCTGTCATCCAACAGAAATAGGTATAACTAAACACTCGATTTAGAGAAAAAAACAACAACATTCTTCTTCAAAGTTTTCATTGACTGTCAGTATAATTTCCCTGGCTGTGCCCTGTACTGTACAAGCCCCCCCCCCTTCACATCACTGAAGCAGACACTGACTGCACACATGTCTGAAACCATCAGATTAAATCTCTAAATAGCCTTCATCTTGATAGATTGACAGATTTTAATTTTAATCAACCATGTTGTCACCTAAAAAATTCTTAAATTGCTATTGTGTGGCCTAGTATTTCCAAATGTGCACCTTTCTGGAGTCACGTAATAGAGAGTCTGCCAAAACAGCAGTGACCTTAACCACAAAAAAGGGTGAGCAAAGCCCTGGACAGGCAGTGACACTGAGGAAGTAACGCCAACAGCAGTACGGGTACTAACATGTACTCTGTGTGCACGGACCTTTAGTCCTAGTGAATCCGATCGGAGAATGTCATGGGTGGACAAAGCTGTCATCAAAACTGAAATATAAAACCTGTCCTGGCTAATTGAACACCATCTTGTTTCCTACATAATTCCATAAATGCTCTTTCTGAGTATGGTTGTACTCAGGGTTAATGGACAATTTTGAAAGGGAATACACTGAAGGAGAAGGTGTGTCCAACTGATAGAAATGCTATGCAACCTTTGTATTATCTACAATGACCATCAAGTCCTGCAGCAGGACTCATAAGTAGCATCACTGCAAAGTCTCTCTATTATGATTTTTCACAGATGCGGTCGGATACAAAGCCACTTTTGTCATGCGTGGCCTTCAAAGCGTCGTAGGGCTTGTGTTTGTAAAAGACCCTCCAGAGGCTAAGAGGTGCTCCTTGTACGATGTCAGGCTCCTCCAACGCCAGCTTTCCATTTTTAATCCACTATCTGCAAAGCCACAATCACGAGGCATCACCTCCCCCCCCCCCCGACCCCCTGTGTTCATATCACACTCTGTCATCACCCTCCCCTCTTCCCCTCCCACCAGATCACCATGGAATACCAACGCGGTGCTGTGAAACGCGGCCGGATATCTAAACAGGTCATCGTCATTATCACTGTAAATCCCTTCATCTCCTAAAACACACACAACCAAAGCAGCTTTAGTATGAAAATGTCTCCGAAAGTGCAAAGTCCAGGGCTGCGGGATGGAGTTAACCCCCGCCAGAGCTGCAGCATGCTGGTGGGTGAACAATAAAAGCCGGCTTGTTGTCTCATTACGTCTGCCTTGAGCTCAGCTGTGCACTAATGAGAATGCGAAACCGGGAGATACGCGGAGAAAAAGAGACGGAGAGAGACACAAACAAAAAAAGAAAGTCATTTTCAATTAGTAACTTTCACCATCTGTGTGCATTTCCCCGAATTTCACAAGATAACCACACAAATATAGACACAAGTGCAAAAAACAAGTTCCTATTAAGGATTATTTTTTAGAAATCAATCAGTTGTCATCAGCTTCTAATTTACCTCCCCTGTCTGGTTTTTTTCCCCATTTCATCGGTGCCACTATCTTCTGAGAGACAATTATAGCATTTCAGCAGGCAATTAACATCCTGGATCCAAAACAAAACACCATATAAACCTGAGTATTTGAGATTAAGGTGTAGATTTGGTTCAAGAAGGGAGTGAAAGTGGACACAATGTAACAAAAAAAGCAAGAAAATGAGCAACAAAATGATCGAAAAGGGGCCAAATAATTAAAAACGGAAATGGAATAAACAAAAATAGTGGGAAATGCACAAAATCAGAAAAACATCAAGAAAGTTAGTGACAAAGTTGGCAAAAAAGGTCAAAGTAATCACGACAATGAACAAAACGGAAGAAGCAATGAATAAAATAGGCAACAAAATGAAGCAAAATAAACCAAAAATGGAGACAATAACCCCTCACACCATGAACAAAATGACAAAAAATGAAGAAAATAATCAAGAGGATGAACAGAAGTCAGCAAAACACGAGCACCGCAGGACGAAATGAACACAATAATGATAAAAAATAAAGGGAAAAATTAACTAAATAAACCTCAAAACAAACAGAAATTACATCACATCAATCACATAAAAGATTAGACAACATTCTTCCTAATCAAGAAGGCAGACAAAAATGATCACAAAATGAAAATAAATCAACAAAATATTCCATGAAAAATAATGGAAATTAAGCATAAAATGTAGAAAATAACCCAGAACTGCAAAAACGCAAAAAAGTCGCAACGAAAAGAACAGAAATGAACTAAAAACAAAAGCCGTGATTAAGACAAAAACTATCACAAAATCAGAAAAAAACTCCATACAAAACAGAAATGAAATGACAAAATGAAAAAAATAGGGTAATTAACAAAATGTCAAACAAAACAAAGAAACTTTACAAATCAACAGATATTTAAAAAATGAACAAAATATTCAAGAAAATAAACCAAATATTCCTAAAATAAGATAAAGATATAGTATATTATTATTATTATTGAATGCCTCCGCATTTGATAAGTGATATTCACAATATTTGCATCAATAATTGCAGACAAACACAGTTAAACACCGTTCTGACATGATTACGCTTACTGAGTGATGACTGTTTTTCTTCCATTTGTACAATTACATCCCGTTAAATCCTCATAAATCCGGAACTTTAAATCAGAGTGGTTTGGAACAGTCAAACTGCACAGGCTCACACTATGATTTTAACAGTGTTTTGATTAAATGTGTAGATCTAGTTTAGACGGCGGATAGATTTGAAATGTTTCATTGTCTTTTATTCCTGTTGACGGCAGCCGAGCTCCGGCGGCTCCTCTCTGGGTCAAGTGGTGTCAAAGCTGCAGAAGAAGGATTGAAAGTAAGGACTATATGACCACGGATCCTGTTTCTGTTACTTTGATTCCATATAGAAGCATAACTATTCATAATTAGTGTTATCATGACAAGTAACATGGATCATCCTGCCATCTTTAGTGTTTACATTGGTTTCATTTTGAGCTACATCACTTAATAAATTATCAAACATTACTGAATAAAACTAAAAATAAAAATACATGGGTTCATAAAATTTGTAAACCATTGCATTCTATTTTTACTTACATTTTATTTATATCACAACTTTTTTGGAGTTGGGGTTGTAATTGAATCTTTTACCATGTCTTTGCCTTTTTTGTATCTTTTACATTATTTTTGTGAATTTTGCAACATTTTTTGTCATTTTCATGTTGTCATTATTAGTTAGTAAGTAGTTAATTTCATTTACTACAAATACATACACTAATAGAGACCAAATGGCTGTTATGTGTTCCCTAATCTAAAACGTGACTAAAAAGACCATTTTGACTGTAATACACAGCTCCAGTTGAAATATTTGGAAAACTGGGCCACCTACAGAGGACAGTCGTATCTGTTTCTCATTGTCAAACTATTATCAGCAAAATAAGAGATGTTCTTTAAGGGGAAACTTCCAACTTTAAGGGGAATACTGTACATGTAGCAATAGTGGAGTTTGAACAGGAGCCAAAGAGACTATTCACTTCAATCCGCTTGTATTTGTATAGCATCAATCATACGCCAAGATGATCTCTAGTCAAAGCTGAAACCTGTAGACTGTACAGTGAGCAAACCTAACAAAACCACCGAGAGTAAGCCAAGGGTGACGGGGGTGGGGGAAACGGGGGTTCTTCCCTTAACCTCCAGTAGAACCAGCAGCTCAGGGTGCCTCAACGAGTTGGAGTTAGTGGACAGAGGAGAGACAAAAGAAAAGAGTAGAGATACATAGGTTGTGAAGTACTTTTCAGCCTGATTTAATCTAAAAGCATGACTGTTCTTGCAACAGATGGATCCATTTTGTGCAGCGCTACACCCTGCTGAGTTGCCAACCACGTGTATGTTAATGTAAAAATAACCAAACTCCATGCCTATATCAGGAATCATTACTCAAAGAATTTAAACCCAGTAACTATACTTTCACCGATGGAGAAGTTGACAAAACTCATGGTTAAAACAGACTCCATTAACATCTGCACCAGCTGGAACTGTTTCAGCGTGGGCATATGTTCAGTCTTACACCTAAACTTCTTTGGCTGCAAACAGCTGGTGCCATGGTGTACTTTATTTTGATTATTTGTGGGAGGAAACAATGGGAATGAGCAGCTGATATGTGCTCCATGACAGAATCTACCACACAGGTGTTTAAGACTTATATTCAGGCTTATGTTTTCCAGGTAACAGAGATTACTGCTATCACTACCTGCTGACAACAGACTTTGAACAGGACACGTCCAAATACAGAAAAAAGACTAACAGTAGAGACCTGACAGCTTTTCAACCCCTCCACTCTGAGTCTGACTCCACCTTCTAAATGAGTGCAGTGATTAGAGTATGAATGTCCAGGTGTGGATGTGAGACAGGGCGCACTGAGGGACATCAGGAGAATTACTCTATGATTCTCTTTTTCTTCTCTTTTTTATCATTTCACAGAGACTTCATGCAACTGACAAGGTGAAGCGCTCTAAAATCTCCCAGACTTTCGTGACAAAATGATGAATTCTGCAGCCTGTTGTTTTGTCACTGTCAAGTTTTAATATGTTATTTTGGATCCCAGCTGACAAATTAACCAAACAAGGCGTCGACTTTCCAACACTAAACCTGGGTTCCCGTATGAGTCCCGTGGCTTGGAACAGAGCGATATGACAGCTTCAGTTCAACCTGCGGAAAATGAATGAAGTTCTGCAAAGTGCAACACGTGACCTATTCAGATAATGTGATGTAGAGGCGCCTGAAAAGTACAGACACATCATCATCGAGGTGGGAATAATTTTTAAACAGGAGGAGGCAAGTCTGGGCCATTTCTACCTAAAAAAAATGCTCATTTTTACATATTTGTACATTTTTGCATGTTATCAGCAGTATCAAACTATATATCCATCCATCATCTTCTGCTTGTCTGGGTCCTGGTCATGGGACCAACAGGCTATGCAGAGAAGCCCAGACTTCCCTCTGCCCAGCCACCTCCTCCGACTCCTCCACCGTGAGCCCCCAGGCCAGCCGTGCGTGTCCTGGGTCTGCCCTGGAGCCTTCTCCCAGTTGGACATGCCTGGAACACCTGTCCAGGCATCCAGGAGGCATTTGTATGAGATGCCCAAGCCACCCCAACAGACTCCTCTGGATGTGGAGGAGCAGCGGTTCTACTCTGAGTCCCTGAGGCTGATTCTCACCTAAACAAGGCCTGTAGTATATAGTTGCATAGTTAAAGATAAAAACTTCCTGTTACAGTTAAAAGCACGGAGCTTGTCAGATGGGGAGAACGTGAAGTGCACCTTGGATATGGAGGAGGTGGAAAAAGGAGGCCTGGAAGCCAGAAGCGGACGGTGATTTGGTCACCTTCATCAACTGAAGACTGTTGTGGTTGAAAGCCAAAACATGGTGAAGGTTGCTGTCGACATCTACTCCTGGCTGAACTCTGTGGCTTCTTACAGTATGAGGTGACTGAAGAATGCAACCCAACAGGTGCATGGTACGACTATACTACCCTTCAGAGATCAAAAAACATATTTTAGCGTGTAGTATCACTTTTATTACAGTTTGTCACTGTAGGCTCATTATGTGTCTGTTGTGTTACACTGATATTATATTTTCATCTGTGCAATAAGATACTATCACATTATCCTATTACCCTGTAGTACAGTTGCATCCTTGACCACTTGATTGGTTTCATTACTCACTGTCACTGTTGCAATTCTGCACTGGCTTTACATTAAATTTGCATCATTTAAACATAATGGCTCATGTGTACACTACCAGTCAAAAGTTTGGACATGCTACCTCCCTCAGCAGGTTCTCTTATGAGTCTGGTAATTCTGCTAAACAGCTCCTCTGCAGCAGAGGTATCTCTTGGTTTTCATTTCCTGGGAATGTCCTCATCAGAGACAGTTTCATCACAGTTTTTGACCGTTTTGTTGCCTACATTTGAGGACGCATTCAAAGTTGAGATTTTTCCTATTGAATGACCTTCATTTCTTAAGGTAATGATGGCTGAAGTCCTTTCAGTCATTTTCAACCAGTTTGTTCTTAAGGAAACTCTGTTTGTTCTTAAGGAAACACTGTTTGTTCTTAAGGAAACACTGTGTTAAAGTGTTTGTGTTTTTTAGAAACACAAACACTTTAATACTAAATAATTGCATTTAGTCAATGGTAACAGGCTATTAGAACAATACAAATATTCTGTATCATAAACACATCTTGCTTGCTTGAAATGCCAATTTCAATGTGTATGGTTTTCTTCTGGTGACTGCACTGGTTATTTGGACTCAAGATGTTTTGCTGCCTGTCCAGGGAGCTTCTTCAGTTCTGCTTCTCCAGAACTGAAGAAGCTCCCTGGATAGGTCTTCAATCCAAATAATCAGTCCAGTGGCTGGAAGAAAATCACATGCCTTGGATACTATGACCTGGATGACTGAAAATCTCCACAGAAATGCCAATTTGTTTAATGACCCAAATATTTCTCCCATAACCCACCTATGTGTCATGACCCCGTGTTTGGGACTGGCTGGAGTAAAGCACATTAAGAAGACAAGAAATGGCATAAATTAACACAAGACACACCTGTGAAGTGAAAAGTGTTTCATGTGGCTACCCAGTGAATCTGACGAGAGAATGCCACGACTGTGCAAAGCTGTCACCAAAGCTAAACGTGGGTTGTTTAACACTTCACATCATTCCACATGAATTCCTTACAGATTGAAAATCTTCAGAATTAAGGTGCAGTGTTAAAAATGATAAAAATAAGGAAATGCTACTGACAGAGACAATGCACCCAAACGTATGCCTGTTAATGTAAGCCTTTTGTTTGCATACACATAATCTTACATCTTTAAATTCAATTCTTGTAAAATGAAAAAACAGCAATGACGTGTTTATATTGTTGCTAACCAGTGTCTGGAAGCAGCAGCAGAAGCGGTGACACTGAAAACATAATGCACACTGCTGAAAATGACAAAAATCAAGAAAAATCACAAAAGGAGATGCCGTGTCCAAACTTTTGACTGGTATTGTAAATGTGTTGGTATTGTTCCAGATGTCTGTCTGACTGGAAAATCCATATGCAGACCTTTACAAAAAAGTTTGAATACCCTTGCTACATACTGTAAAGTTTGAATAATCAGTCATATTGAACCATACAACTGCCGACTCAGACAAACCAGACCCCCCCTCCCCCACAAACCCCCACTCCCATTGTATCTGTCTCCTGCGTATTAATCCATGTAGTGTCATGTAGCAGTCAAATCTCTGTTTCATCACATCGATAAATAAATTAATACATACCAACAAAAATCATTTAATAACTAAATGGAGCTGCAACTTAGACAGTGAGAACGATGCATTACACACTTTGGATACTGAAAGCGGGTGTGTCCTTTTTTTGGGGGGGGGGGGTGAATGTTGTCACTGTGATGAAGACAGATGATGAGGCTGCATTGCTGTAAACGTGTGAGTCAGCCCTCCCTTCAGACACACACAGGCCTGGAGGAGGCGGTGGAGAGAGGGGGCAGCGGGGAAGGGGGAGGAGGAAGGACGGGGGGCGGAGAGGGGGGGGACAGGGATAAGCATGGGAACTGTCTCTGGTGCTGAAATCTGGAACTGGCTGCTTTCTAACAGCTCCAAGTTCAGCTCAGTTCAGTGCTCAGACAATAATCCAAACCACAGGTGCTGTCGTTCAACACTTGACCCACATACAAACCAATCTGCACGACTAGTTTGAACGTAACAGGTTAGTTATTGACCTGCTTTTTCATGCAAACAGAAAAAAAGCCTCTGATTACTGCTACTGTTTTCACAACAACCACAGCAGCGGGAGAATAATATAAACCCAAACAACAGCGAGACAGTTGTGTTTTTTCACACACATCCTGTCCCAAGTCAGCAATTTGGCATTCTGATCACAAAGCCAGCGGAGGGAGATTCTCCGCCATGTAATTCTTTCTGAGCCAAGTCAAAAAGATTCTCATTAAGGTACTTTTTATGTCTCAAACCTGAGTCCCCAGAGATGATTGTGTTGGGCTGTCATGCTATTTGCAGACTAATCATCCACATACACACACACGTGAGCCTTATAAAAACTGAAACAGTTTGGATCAATAGGAATTTGATATTGCATTGTGGCTTTCAGGCACCCCCCCTCACCCCACACATTCTTTGAAATGGTTCGGTTGCATTGCATTATTCATCTTTGAAAGCTGCCATGCTTTGTGGCTAACCCTCTGTCAGCTCAGATCTGTGAGCATCCTTACACTGTATATCACACACAGATTATCTAATGAGGAATTCAGCTGCATCATTTACAGCAGGGAAGATGACACAGCTCCATTAGGTAGTGATGTTAAGTGCTGATAGCAGGGACATTGCATTACTTCACCCCCCCCCCCCCCCACACACACACACACAGGCATATTTGCATTGCTCCTCAGCATCATCATGGCAGCTGGAATATCTAAGTTTGCACACGCACTTGACAACTTGTTAACCTGATTCCATCTTTAACACAAAAGCAACGAGGTCAATGTCATTGCAGATCTTTCAACGCATCACAGATCATAAATATAAGTAAAGCAGCACTGCTGGGGGTCTTTACTTCTAAATCCTGCACATTAAAACTGTTCAACTTGCAGCTAAAGGCATTAACAAGCGATTCCTCACAGTTTGACATGAAAAGATTATGCAACAGGTCTCGTACTTGCAGAAGCCACCCTAAGCTAAGGGTCATTGTTGTAATATAGAGTATTTTAGATGAGGTCAAGAGGAAAATGATGTCACAGGTCCGTAAATAAGGGTCCTTTTCTCGGGCACTGCAGAGACCAGGCGGGTGTGGTGACTGCATTAGAAGACGCGCAATCCCCGGCGCAAACCGCTTGCATGTGAAGCCCGTGATGTGGACGTTCCTGTAACGGCTTCCCACCATTTCCGTGACTTGGCGAACGTGCCTTGAAGTTTAAATCATCAATCTGTTTCCACGAAATTTTACACCATTGCCGAGCTCGCGGTGTGCTGGCAGCCACAAGGTGCCCATTGACGGCGCGCCTCCCCAAGCCCGTGTTTGATAGAAAAATACAAGCACAATGACAATCTGACATCTGCTCTCCATCTGACAACAGCTTAGTATTCTCCACAGACACCCCACTCTCTCCCTCAGAGCATCCTATGGCGTTTTTTTTCCACGCTGTTTCCCCTCTGTACCCCACTCTGTCTCATTCCTATGCGGCTTTTTTTCTCGAGACAGCTTATTTCCACACACGATCAACACCGAAATTGAACAGCGGCTTCATTAAAAAAAATACAGGTAAAATGCAAGTCGGAAAGCAGCGACATCTCAAGCACAACACTTTTCATGCTCTACTGAGAACTGACCTCCCAGTCTAACGAATCCCACTCTTCGGTAAACATCCGGAGGATTTCTTTTCATCCAAAAAAGCGGACCAGGCGCAGCGGCTCTATGGAGCGACTGGGCGATGCGATGCCATTGCGCTTTTGGTTATTATCCTCATGAAATCAATTTGAACAGGGGGACGTCGTCAGGAGAAGGCATCTCGGCGGCGTCGACACCAACTTAAGCGACAGAGATGAACGATGCTACGCTTTACAGTCCAACATTTTTGCTCGGCGATGGTTGCAACCAATTAGTAGCCTACACCACTTGCGCTCGGAGGCGAATAGCTCCTGACAAGGCGCTCCTTCTCTTGAGCATCGCATCTATTTCAGCTGCTGTGCTGCTTTTTGGAAAAAGGTGGCAGACTATACAACACACGCAACTTCTCATTTCCAGGATATAAGGGGAATTTAGCGTAGCGCATACTCCAAAGCCAATAAATCCCCGTAGCGCATTTGACAAATCCTTTCCCTCTGCCGAACAGCAACAATAAGAAAGCTTTTAAAGGTCCCTTTATGAAGCGCTTCTTAAAACACGTGACTCCATCTATTCCTTAGTGAAAAAGATGCATTTGATCCGTAATAGGCCCTAAGCAGTGGAAGCCTCGTTATGTGGGGGCATGGATGTGCTGAAATGAATGACACTGGCACCACACAGCAGACTACTCACCATTAGCACAGCAAAGTTATTATGATGGGTGCAATGAATAGTGGTCGTGTTGCCCCCGGAGCCTGTTATGTGGCAGCCCTCTGCCCTCCAGCCGCCGTGTCCATCCAGCAGGTCAAAATCCCAATAGGCTGCGGTGGGGTCTACACCCAGTGCGAAGTGCCTGAGAGCAATAGTAACGGAGTGCACGGCGCTCCCGAGGCTGCACCCATCTGTAAGAAAAGCAACACATTCAATTAAGGAAACCAAGTGGAAAGTCTGTGAGTGCTGCTAAAAAAAAAGCTTGGACATGTGCGCGCACATACAAACTGATGCATGCGCGATCCACGCAGACAGACGCACGCACACGCATTATGTTGTTCAAGTGTCAGACTGTTACTGCAGTTAACACTCTGCTGCTCAGTGCTGTAAATAAACTTTAATTTCCACAGCAATAGACACATCAGCTTCCGTGTTTTTTTTTCCTCTCAAGGCAGAATAAAGGCGACGCCGTGCAGAGATTCATGCAGTGATTTTTAAACTGAAATGCAATCAACAGCTCCGATATGAGCAGAACACAACAGAGCTTTTGATTCATTCTCGCTTAAGGCTCAGGAGGCTGTTAAGCTTGTGTGTCAACATGTTGCGCAGAAACAGGCAGGCTGTGTCTGCATGTAGCGCGACTCGTCAATACAGTACAGCGTTGACATCACAGGCATGATGATAAAAATGGGTTTCCTCTTACCTAATTTGGTGAAAGCAACTGGTGTTGAAACGCTCCTACGCTTCCCATCATCTGCGAGATTTGACGAATTCCCCGTGCAAGGAAAGAGTTTCCCATTGCGAAACACAATAAACTGCAGCTTGCAAGTGGAGTTATCAACAGATTGCAACGCAGAGGAGGAGATAGGCGTACCAGCCAGCGGTAAATGGATTGAGGCGACTGCCAATGAGTTCTGCGGATGGAACAAAAAAAAGAGGAAAATAAAAATTAAACAACGTCTCCGGGATGCGCAGGGATAAAAACTAGTCCCATAGAAAAGACGGGCAGATAGATTCCCTCTCCAGGAGCAGAGGCGACCATAGACCACAAGTGACCAAGGCAGTGAGAATCACGTTTGAAGCGCTCTAGTGCGCCTATTTGGTCAGGCTCCCTGCCGCAGAGGTGGAAATGGTTCTTACCATTTCAGCTTGAGGGCACATCAACACTGCAGCTTGATTTAAAGAGACAACCGGTCTGACTTTATCTTCTTTTCACCGATTATAAACAGTGGATAAACCCCCAAAAACATCCCTGGCAAGTTTGGGGGGGAACAAGGCTTTTCTGGGCGAAAGGCATGGCTGGCTGTTGAGTCTGCCAAGGTGTGAGCACTCCATCTTTGAATCCAGGCTGGCTTGGGCGTTTATTTTTTTATTACCTTAACTTCAGACAAAAAAATAAACAATCCCTCCTGCAGCTAAGGCAAAAAAAAAAAAAAAAAAATCAGATCAGAGTTGCATTCAAGATCCACACACACTGATTTATTTTGACTCTGCATAGTGAAAAAGTAATACATCATCAGGGAGGAGAAGTCTCAGCTTGTCATGTCCCACGGAAATCTGTGCAAAAAGGCAGAATCCAGCCTTTATGATGACAACTGCAGGAACTTTGCCACAGCTCGGGCTTTAGTGAATTGATGCCCCTGGTGGACAGAAGAGCTGCTCGAGGTTGTGTGGAGCAGAGAGTGACTGCACTTAGGACAGAACAGGCTGCACTTAACCCCACCAAAGATCAGGTTTAATAATACAGCAGCCTTCACAATGGCACCGTCAGCATGTAAGACCACCCTGTGTAGCCGTACACTCAGCTGTGCACAAGAGCATTCAACGTGTTCAATATTTCACAGCAGGAAATAGGGCTATTTTTAAAAGCAAATACACATATTGCTTGAAATGAAAGGGGCTGTCTGCAACCTATTTTCATAACCACATGCACTAAGGGTTGATTCTTTAGTTGTGTTTCTTTCCACATTGGCCATTAATACTGAAGACATGCACATTGTGAAAGAACAAGTATGGAATTATGAAATCCATCAGAGAGTGCAGACGTTCACCAAGTCCTCACAGTGAAAACCTACCATTATCATACAAACCCACGCTCATTTCCTCCATAATGTTATTGCACCAAAAGTAATATCCTTAAATGTATTTAAGGGTCATTATTGGATTCTTTGACCATGAAAATCTACCATTAGCATCTGGAATCACATACATATCATTATTAGTTCAATAATTATTCACCATAAATAATATTAACATCATGGTGGTTTTCTTCTGGATCTAGCTCCGTAAATGTTGAAGATACTTCAAATCATGTCTTTAGATTTATTTGCCACCTCACAGTAGCAATTTTTCCTCAGCTGCTGTAGGTGCAAACCAGGGATGGTTATAATCTAAAAACCCATTTTTTGGATGAAAAGAAAAAAAAAATAGGTGTGTAGAGCCACAAAAATATCCTCACTCTTTATACACTGCCTGGTCAAAAAAAAGTCACCACCAAAAAAAAAGGTCACACACAGTATTTCGTACAGTATTTCGTTGGACGCCTCTAGCTTTGATTACATCACACAGTCACTGTGTCATTGTTTCAATAAGCTTCTGCAATGTCACAAGATTTCTTTCCATCCAGTGTTACATTAATTTTTCACCAAGATCTTGCACTGATGATGAGTCTGTCCGCTGCACAAAGCCTTCTCCAGCACATCCCAAAGATTCTCAATGGAGTTGAAGTCTGGACTCTGTGGTGGCCAATCCATGTGTGAAAATGATGTTTCATGCTCAGTGACCCACTCTTTCACAATTTGAGCCTGATGAATCCTGGCATTGTCATCTTGGAATATGCCCGTGCCATCAGGGAAGAAAA
>JAQQAE010005012.1:0-18101 GCA_029823295.1 Pseudamia nigra | reverse complement strand
AAATATCTATAATGTCCAAATATGTTAAAAAATATACAGGCTTTCATAGGGTGTCCTAATTTTTTCACATGACTGTATAATAAAAGGTATTTTTTTACTGAATGCATTTAGTACTTCACTGATACAAAGGTAAAGAAGAAAATCAATAACATAAGCATAAGCAATAACATGCTATAAAAAAGATAGTTAAGGACAACACTAGGACACTTTCTGATTTATTTGTTTGCAGGACAGGAGAGGTGGCAGGCAGGAATGCCGCTGCAGATGCTGTACCTTATGCATTTCAAGAGGCAAGATTGGATTACACACAAGAACCGCTGTAAAATTAAATTGTGGTGAGGCAGAGAAGAGTAACTGTTAGGTTACACTGAAGAGGGTGAGGCAGCACGGCAGAGGTGAGAATCAAGGGCATAGACTGTGGTAAGACTGATGTGATTACAAACAGACTGGAGCAGAAGAGACACATTAAACAGGAACGACCGAGGTAAATATGAAGCTGAGCATAACATAATGGTAGGAAGATACTCTTTTAAATACAACAACCTGTTTAGGGCCACTTTTTTTGATTCATTCAGAGATGGACTTGCAGGTCTGTTTCAGATCATTGTCCTGCTGCATAAATCAAGTGCATTTGAGCTTGAGGTCACATACTGGCCAGACATTCTCCTTTTTTTTTTGTGAAGAGTGGTATTCATGGTTCGATCAAGTGAGAAAGTTGTCCAGGTCCTGAAGCAGCAAAGAAGCCCCAGACTATCACATACCACCACCAGGTTTGACTGTTGGTATGATGTTCTTTTTATTAAATGCTGTATTAATTTTACACCAGATGCAATGGGACATGAGCTTTCCAAAAAAGGCCACCTTCTGTCTGGTCAATCAACAAAATACTGTATAGAGTTCCAAAAGTGTTGGATATCATCAAGATGGTGAGCAGTAGTTCTCATCGTGGAGCTCTCATATAGATGTCATTTTTGTGCAGTCTCTTTTTTTATTGTTGAATCATGAACCTTGACTGAGGTGAGGTGAGGCTGCAGTTCTTTAGATGCTTCTGGGCTCTTTTGTGACTCCAGTATGAGTCACTGATGTGCTTTTGGACTTATTTTGGTAGGGTGGCAATTTTTGTTTTTGACTCTCACCATGATTCACTGGAGGCCCAGAGCTGTAGAAATGGCTTTATAACTCTTTCCACACTGGCAATTGTCAGTGACTATGTTTTTCATCTGTTCATTTTCATGTTTGCATAGTTTTTCCCCCCTGATTAAAGAAATTATTTTAAAAGATATAGAATTATAGAATCTTTTTTTGTTTTTTTTTTCAAGGAAAATACAGTCATTTTTGATGAGGATTATCAAACCTTACATACAGAAAGGGATGCATCACCTTTTAGAGAGACCCAGTAGTGTTTCCACTTGCGCCTCGTGGCTGGTTCCACCTTTTTGTTTTTCTTATGAACCAGGAAGTTCTTCACTGCCAGAGCCCCTGCTTTCCTCACTGTGCCTTGAGCAGAGCCAATCAGAGTGTCCGACGGGTAGGCGCTACTGAGGGTCCCACTGCTCTGCTCGTCGCTCACTGCTGACCCGGCCTCTTCTGTGAAATCTCGACCCTGGTGTGTCTAACAAGAGGGAATAAAATATTATAACAATAACAGTGGGTCGTTCATTTAAACCTGTATAACTAAATCAGCCCTACCCAGGCTTGATTGTCCAGTTCTTTTCGGAAATTTTCATACACTCCGCCCCTTCCTCCTTCACCTCCCCTTCCCTCTCCTCCTCCTGCGCTGCTGCTTCCACTGTCGCTGCCATTGAACACGCTGCTCTCAGTAGCAGAGTACACCGAGAAGGAGGCTGACATGGCCTTACAGCGCCGTGACACCAGGTCTCCATCTCCGTCCATCTCTGCTGTAACGCCGTCGATGCCACTGTCACCATATTCACTTCCCTCACCCAAAACACCTGAGATGTCCTGTCAGAACAATAAATAAACAGACAGCAAAGGTTAAGAAGTAAAGAAAGACAACACACTGCAAAAATTCTGTCCTGTCTAAAATTGGGTAGCAGTGCTGGGTTGAGTCACCAGAAACTGTACTTGAGTAAAAGTATTATTACTTTATAATTTTTCTTATATTATAAGTAAAAGTAAAAATACATGTTTACTGTCAAAACTTTGCAACATGCTCCAGATGTACAGTAGTTATTGCAAGATTTGCAGTTTATATTGTTTATTTTTGGTTTATTTTGTTGCTTTTTTTGTATTTTGTTTATTAGTTTGATCATTGTGTGAATTTTCTTGATTGTGGCTTTTTAAAATTTTGTTGTTTTGTTGATTTCTACTGTCAAGTGGCAGCACATAATCATATTGTCTGTTGTCATTGCTCATGAGTAGTCGAGTACATTTTCTCCACTACATGTACTTGAATAGTTTTTTCCAAAAAAATCTACTTCTGCAAGTAGTTTTTATTTCCACTCAGTTATATCGCCACGTCTCCACGACTGAGTAGGAGTAAAAAGTAAAATTCCCATACATAAGCAACAAAATGAGAAAAAATGAAGAAATAATCAAGTAAATCAAAAAGAACAAACGATATAACCAACAAAATTGCATAAAAAATACCAACATAAGAAAGAAATAGCAAATATGATCAAAATAATCAAGTAAGTTGAAGAGAAATTAGCAAAATAACAAACAATATTGAACACAAACTTAAGAAACTCTTAAGAAACTCTGAATGCCTCTTCTTTATTTTTGGTTACTCTTCCCACTACTGGCACTGTCTGAGCATATACTTGCATTTTCCCAGGTCTTTGTGAGACATACACAGTTCAAACTTGTCCAGAATGCTGCTGCCAGAGTCCTCACTAACCACAAACATTGCCCTGTCTTCCCATGTGTCAAATAATAGATTCTAAAACTTTATAACCATCCCTGAATAGGCTAGTGTCTGATTTATTTAAATGCTACAAAGGCATCCAGAACCCTCAGGTTATCTGGGATGGGTTTAGTCAAGTGTTCCCACAATAATATGCTCCCCACCTCTGGATCAAGCTTCCTGAACACCCTAAGGCCTATTAACACTATCTGCTTATACACTGTATATTAGGGTTCTTATGGTGTACTTAACAATATATGAGGTGCATGAAATTGGTACCATAACATCACACTTTAAACATTTTTTCTGCTTTTTTAAATCTGTATTCACTTGTTGTTGGTGCCATATGAATAATCTTGTCCTGCCTCTGTGTAATGAATGCATGCTGGTGCTTTATTCCAGGGTTTGTATGTCTGTTTTTGTGCTTTGTTTTCCCTCAGATTTTCACTTTCTGCAAGGACTTTCTTTGTGATTTTATACTCCTATAGCTCTCTTTGTTTTGCTGTGTAGTGTGCCATTTATTTATATCTGGTCTAACAACCCCCTGAGCCAGGCTGGATAAATTTATAATAAGTACTTCGGGTGCTGTGCTATCCAAGGATACTGGGGGATTCTGGGAATGAGCTGAAAGAAAAGCCTGAATGTTATTTTTGTGCTTTTTCATTATTAGGATGCTATTTTTGTCTGTGGCACACTAGTATTAAAGACATTTTTGCATTCTTTATTTTAATGATGCAGCTCTGTTTACATTAATCAAACATTTTAATGATTGGTTTCACGGTTCTTTGTATGTTAATGTACAGTGTATTGTTTGGTATAACTGAAAGTAAAATATATATCTTCAAATGTATATGTCTTGTTTTTAAAAATCTTGTTAATATGGGAATATTACATTGTTAGCATATGAAAGCCAATGGAAAACCAGAGCAGTATTAGATAAGCAGCAACTAACTCTATCTAAAAAAACGTGTGAATTTCCCTCTGGGATCAATAAAGAATCTATCTATCTAACTCCTTATAATCGACTCTCCTCTGAACAACTATGCACCTACAGTATGCACACTCAATTTACATCCACATAGTTCACTAACACACACAGGAAATGTCATCAAAATGTCAATTGCTGGACTGAGTGGTGTCCTCTGTCTATGGACTCTCTGAACTTCCTGGGACCTACTGGTAAACAAGGTTGTCTATCATTCCTCTTTTCTGGCCTCAAAGCAGAGAAAGAAGATACAAAATACTGCAAGGAAGACAATGAATACTAGCCTACTACCCCAGAGGCCCCATTACAGAGTTACAATTTACTGTGTCTCTGTTACCAGAGAGAGAACACACACTGCAACTTAAGAAAACACAAGAAAATAAACAAAATGTACGAATTGCACAAGTTCATCAGGGTGATTTGCTGTAAACTTCTGATGAAACCAAATGGACAAGACTGCCCCTCCAGCCTTGAGGTTAAAGGCTAAAAACTCCAACTAGCTTTTCTGCAAATGGTGTGAGTGATGATGGAAAATTATGAGAAAGTTAAGTTTTAAGTGGTTGTTTTCTGCTACTTTCAATGCATTTCTCTGTGATTGTCTATTTGCTGTTCACCAGTGAGGGGAGAATGGAGCATGAGATTGACAGACAGATTGGTGTGGCGTCAGTGGTAATGCCAACGTTGTATTGTTCAGTTGTGGCAAATATGGAGCTGAGCCAAAGAGCAAAGCTCTCGATTTACCAGACGATCTACTGTACATTCCTACCCTCACCTTCTGCTCCTTGGTCAGGAGCTTTGGGCCACGACCGATAGAATAAGATTGTGGATACAAATGGATGAAATAAATGTATTTGTGTCTTAAATTGCCTGTTTGTTGTATCTTCTTAAGATTTGCAGATATCAATTTATGTATTTAAAGTTGTGCAACATGTAGTATCTAAAAATAAAAGTAGTAGCCAATTATATTTCCATTAGTGTATAATTACCTGAGAATAACAATCATGCTTTTGTTGGAATAAGCCACTTATTTCTACAGAGTGAGGGGTGCTCTTTCTTGAAGTCAGGAGGAGTCATATAGTTGCAGCCACTGTTGACCCTTCTAAACCCGCGTGGATGAAGTGAGTATGGTTAGGGGTACTGAAACTTTGGGAACCTGCAACTAAGCTCTTGGATGCGACTAAACCGTACATACTGCACCTTCAAAAGAAATTCAAACACTCTCTAACCTGTGTAGTTTGTGCACGGCGCCCTTGAAAGCCTGTGCATGGTGCAGCTGGGATGCCGAGTCCTGCCAAGCCTTCAGACAAGCAGTGGGAGCGTCGGCAGGGGAGTGTGAACGCGCCGTACCCACCACCATCTTCCTCTGTTGGAGACATTAGCCCCTCCTCTCCTTCCCCGTCAACATCACACCCAGGTTCTCTCCGGATTTTGGCGTAGCGGCTCCTCTGCCCCCTGAGGCTTGAACTCTGTTGGCTGCACAGATGGTCCAGTGATGATGCCCTTTCAGCTGAGCCTGGAGCAGATACAGGTGGTTAATGCACAGCAATGTGTATCCATGAGTTGAGCAAGGTCAGGAAGGTTGCACTGTGTTTTCTGATTACTGTAGTGAAATTTCAGGTTTCTTTGACACATTTGACATCAACTTTGCTTGACCTTGTATTTAGGTACTGTATATTTCTGAGAATCTACTGTAGATTTTTGTGGGTCAGAATGTGTCTGTGCACTGCAGAAACGGCCACTAGCCTGAGCTAGTGGGGTACTCAGGATTATCACACACTACGCGTAGAGGTTCGGGCAGCAGTTGCCTCCCGCTGTCCTGCTAAACTGCAGCCAGTCATTTCCAGTATCAAAATCTCTGTGATCAACTAAGCTGCTGCAAGTGATGGAGTCTGGGTAACCTTCAATCAGGAGGCTTTCTCCAATCATCTACAAGTGTCTGCAATTTCTGCCACCTCCCTCCCCATCATCATCTGTAAAGCAGATCAAATCAACATCCCTTAACATGGGTATATCTATAGAGAAACACTTTTTCTACCACTAGCCACAGTCTCAATAATAAGCTGAGAAAAACACAGATGCTCTTTAACTGTACTGCACTGTAAATGCATTGTACTTTTACAAAGTTATATGCCTTTCTAAATGTGTGCATTGTGTTTGAATAAGGAACAAATTTAGTGTTGGGCATGTTACAATGTATTATTGCAGTTGTTATATCAGTGCTTGTCACATTGAAAGCTAAGACTTAAGAGCTAGGGCTGGCTGCAGGCTTATATTTGCGGCCAGTAATTAAAAATAAATCCTCGGTATGTGAAAGCAATGCTCAAGTTCTTTGCTGCAAAACTGTAAAAGAATGACCTGAAGTCAAGAGTCACACTTACTGTATATGAAGGTAACAGCAGACATACACCCAGTGAAAAACTTAATATCCTCAACAAAATACAGAAGTATAAATTCCATTATTTAAAATCTCAGTTATTATACTGTAGTCAACAGGGTAGCATTTTATTGATTCATAACAAATTGGCAATGTGATTGTTTGTCTTAAGTGTTAGTGAGTGTTACCATCCTCACCTGTACTGCATCGGGGGGGTGTGAACTGCTCATCTTCTTCCTCTTCTCCTCCATCTATCATCTCTTCAGTGCTGGTCAGATGCTCCTGGCTCAGGTCAGACAGAGAAAACTCCAAGCTGTCTTCTCTCCACATGTCTGCAGACTTCGATCTCTTCTTTTTAAATATACTCCCTTCCTGTGGGCCTTCAGGCATCCGCAGCAGGTACCTTTCATCCCCCTCTCCTTCCCCCATAGAGTCCTCTCCTACATCTGGAGCAATAGTGTCTGCCTCTGAGGTTTCAGGAGTTGGTGTGGCCATAGGGTCGTCATCGTGCTGATAGGACTCTGGCCTCATTGTCATTGCAACACGTTGTGTCCAGTGAGGGTTGATTCCAAACTCCTCAAATGCATCAGCTGCATCAAAAGGTTCAAGTCCATTATCTACTAAGGATTGTGGGATACTAGGGGTGCTTGAGGATCGAGTTGAAGCTTCAGAGTTCCGGTGTTCCTGTTTCACAGATGAGGAGAGCCTTGAACGGCGTGTGACTGGCTGTTTGCTTGAGAGGCGAAGTGAGCGGGATGTGTGTTTACGGGAAAGATGTCCCATGTTGCCGTAAAAAGCACTGTCCCCATTTTGACTTTCCACATTTCCCATGATTCAACTGTGAATTGAGAAGTTTCTGTGAAACACACACATTGGAAATGTATGCTTCTTTGCTTTCAGACCAGAGTGGCATTTGCATTGTATTGACTGGACTATGTCCAATGGTTCACATCTGTAATGTAACGTCTAACATCTGTGCTTATGAAATGACCTACACCAGCAAACACTTCCAGAGCTCAGAATAAGACTTGTTAGATCATGAAGTTTGCAAAGACATCATTCAACTAAAAGGATGCAGATTTACCAAAACCTCAAATGTTTGATACTGAGTGTATTTCAAACTGACTTCACACATATCATTTATTCAGATAGGGGTGTCTGAGAGCTGTTTAGAACAGACAGACTGATTTTACTGTGTTTCATACTGTATTGTGCCATAAGCACAGTCACATCAATGGAAAACCAGAAGCATAAGCGTGATAATGTGCATTGTTGTAACAAAATAAAATTTTAGGTTTACTGTACCTCAGTTACCTCAAGGTTGTTAATCATACTGCAGCTTCTTTACATAAAAATGTCATTATCTATGTTCCCAATGCAGAAGTAATTAAACTAAACCACTTTTGCTGCATTTTGTTGATGATACAGTTACTGTATCTCAGCAACGCATTTCCCCTTATGCACTGTTATATAAGCACATGGAGCTGCTGAGTCAACTACTGTCAGTCAGTCCTCTGTGAATCACACATCATCAAACCCACACCATCAAGGCTCTCAGCATGGGCTCAAACTGCAGAGATGTACAAAAATGCCTTCCTATCAAGACTTACATCTACTTACAAAAGTATTTGACATATGTAGGTATGCTATTAGAATTGAGATTGATAGGATTTTGAATGCACAGTACATTATATATTTCTACACACAGTAAAATCATTTGACAAGCAGGGATACAGTAAAAGGTGAGCATTTGAAGTGTCTGGCCAAATTAGTACACCCAGCATCAAATCCAATCAACAGAAATGCAGCTAGCTAATTATAAGAGTGATAGTTACCTGTGGTTACAGCACAGCATCATCAGCATCCACACATCGGTGCAGTGTCTTCTTTCACCTACCACATGGTGCTCCACACATCCTCAAACCGTGGTGTCAGTTGGCTCTGAGAGGAACAAGAAAAGGGAGGGAAGTGTTACTGGAGATGTCAACTTCAAAGTGACCTGAGGTGTCAAGTGTTCACAGATGAGGAGAGTAAAGTCAAGAAGAGGAAGGTACTTTTCTAACTCCTGCAGAGAATCTGCCAGGTATGTTATATAAAGTGAATGAGGTATGAACTTGAATGGAAAGCTGCAGAAAACAACTAGAAAGGGAGCCTACGGTAAAAGACATCATGCATGATGAAAGAGAATAAAGAATGCTGTGGTCAGTATCCTTGGAGTTAGAATAATGCAGAAAGACAAGTGAAGAGCAGAGATACAAGACACACATTTAAATGCACATCTATAGAAATTCCCAGATCATCAGAAACAAAGCGGAAAGGCACTGTTGGAGCCTGAGAGGAGAGAAAATCTCACAAACAACCACCATTTCTTTGAACTGCATCCTGAAACTCATTGCCAACCCGAAACCATACAAGCATGTATGGGCTTGTGCACAAAACATTTTGGGAAAACACCCCTTTTCTCCCTGCAGACAAAGAAACGTGCATGTACGTACACATGCACACTACTGGTAAAATGACACAAGATGAAAGCAGCTATGGAGTGTGATTTTCTGCTTAAGACTCAATTAAATGATTCTTGCCAACACGACCTAATTTTCCCTAATACCAGCCCTGAGCTGCTTACAGTAGGCTGTCATTTCCATAATGTGCTATGTATAGTGTGAAGGTATGCAAGATAAAGCAGGTTTGCTTATGCACAAATGACTGATGTTACCAATTTTGCAAATGCTATATAGCCGAAAGATTTATGAAGCAGGAAAACGACAGGAAAATTCACATAATCCTTTGCATATGGTGAGTAAGTTTACCTCTGTTTTGTCAGATTCCAAGTGCCATAATCAGTTCTGAGTGCATGTTTATAGAACAGCTTTTACTTTGACAACAGCTGCTGTTTATTTTAAGATAACATTATCAATTTGTTTATTCTCATGGGCAGAAATATGACAAATGATCTGTTTCAATGTTTGGGGAAAATACCTAGAAGTGAGAGCTCAAATAAGGAAGAAGTCAACAGAAATCTGAGATAATGTATAAAAACACACATTCTGTTGGTTTTATGAGAGTGCAGCATGTTTTGCCCCAGCTGTGGGATGTGGTTAAATAAATTAGACCCTTGACCCTGATCTTCTCCTCCTCTCCTTTTCCTCTGCATCTCATTCCAGCCTTTATTTCTCATCCTCCTCCATCCTTTCCGCCCTGATGAATCTTATCCAATCCCACAACCAGGCCAGTGGCTACCCACCCCCACAGAACAAATATTAGAATGCTCCTAATGCTTGACTGTGGCTTCAGACTCAGTTTGGAACCTTTTGTGACTTCTTTTTAGGCCTGAATTTAAGAAGAAGCCGACTACATTAGTGGTTGTCAAGCGGTGAGTCTGGACCCAAAAGTGGTTTGGACTTGTTCTGGGGGGCATGAAGCATGTGGTAATAATAAAAATAAATAAAATAAACTATTTTTATTTATAGGCTGGATCTGTTGTCAAGGTAACACTGGCATGTGACTAAAATGTAACACGCTACATTGTTGCTTACATTCATTGATTTAGTTCATACTTTTTCAGTTCTGTTAATTTTTTTATTTGCTTTTTTCTTCAATTCTATTTTATCTTTTGGTACGTTGGATTATTTTTTCAGCATTTTTGAACATTTTGCTGAATATTTTATTCATTTCTTCTTTATTTTGTTCTTTGTTCAATTGGATTATTTTGCTCATTTTTTAAAAGAATTTCTGAACATTTTGTTGAATAATTTTGTTCATTTCTTTAATATTTTCTCATTTTGTTTACCTGTTTTGTTTTCTATATTTATTTATTGGATTATTGACTTTATTTTTAATCATTTTTTTTTAACATTTTGTGGAATATATAGTTCATTTCCTTGATTGTTTTGTTAGTTTGTTGTTTGCCTTGTGTTTGTTTAGCTTATTTTTTTTTCGCTACTGTTAATTTGTTAGGATTGGGTTGTGGATGTTTTGTTCCTTCTTGTTGATTATTTTCAGTTTTTTTCTTAAAAATGTCATTATTTTGTGTTCTAAGTTTGAATGCTATTATTAACAAATGTATCTGTTTTGTTAAATAAATAAAGTACAACACATTTAAAAATATATATATAAATATTCTGACAAAGGGACAGTTCATATCAGCCATCCTAGATGATACATGGATGCATAAATCCCATGCCCTATGTTGCTCATTGCTGAAGGTATTGGTTACATGAACAGATCTTTCATAAAGGCACAGTTCATATATATGTCTGTCTGCAGCTGAGGTGGAAGACAACACAGGCCAAACAAAACCATTCTGTCTGACACAACACAAGGGAAATCAAACTGCTGCCTTTCCTCTGGCTGTGTACAGTCTAAAATGTTTAGTCTCTTCGTTTTCCTCTGCCTGTGCCCTGCAGCAAGGCACAGGGAGTGAGAGAGGGGGAGCAAGACAAAGAGGGGAGAGCGCGCTACAAAAACCTACATAGAGAGGAAAGGTGAGGCAGGGCTGGGGGCAAAACCCACGAGGAGGGCAGGCACTCAGATTGGTACGGACATGCAGCCGGGAAAGCAAATGGGGTCCCGTGCTATGAATAGAAGTTTGATAGAGAAAAGTGAGAAAACAAAAGTAAGCAAAAACAATAACTGAGATTGACTGCGAGGGGAGATGAAAGGAGGGAAAAAAATGTTTGGGGGGGGGTCCCTATTGTTGCTCATCTGTAAGTGGATAAGTACACATGAGCTCTGGCTCCCTCTCTCTGGGCTTAATTGAGGAAGAAGAGACAAAAGGGAAAACATAATTATTCGTTTTTTTCTCCCAATTTTTTCACTCTCATTCTCTCAGTGTATTAGCACACTGTAGAGAGCATGTCATTACAATGGCTCGTGCAGCAGCAGCAGCCAAAGCATCATTACCATGTAGATATGCCCACTCACAAAAACAGTGATGGTGAAAATACCAACCCACTCTCACCCCATTTGGTACAAATACCATGTCAGTGTGCAATATGGATGATTTTTTTGCACATGCAGTGAATACAACCTTGAAACATCCACTTCACGTGTGGTTGATATTTCTATGCAGGTTACAGACTATGCACTAAACAGGAATGTGAAAGGGCATGAAGTTAGACTCCGAGAGTCAAGAGCTTTGCCATACAGCTATAACTGCCCCGTTCAGACATGATAATAAATATGTGCCCCTTTTAAGCAGTGCAATCTCAGTATGCCCTGCTCAGTGTATTAATCACACGCAAAAAATAAATAGACATCTATATTCCATGTGATTTGACAGTGAAATTCTTGGGGAATTTGGATGATATGTGATGAAAAATGACTGAAAATGGAATGTTCTCCCCGTGTCTGTGTGGGCTGTCCTCCGGGCGCTACAATTTCCCCTGCCATTAAATAAATGTGCATTAAGTTGACTATTAGCTTAATTGTGTGAGTGTTTGGGTGCTGTAAAGTGGCAGCAGTGATGGAATTTCCCCTAGGGGATTAATAAGGTTTTTCAACAAAGAGGAATATGAAGAATATCAAGTACGTATAGTGTTATTTTGTGTATAGTTTTAATTTTTAAATCAATTGACAATTATTTTGATAGTCAATAAATAATTAATTTTTGGGTGACAGTGGCTCAGGAAGTAGCATGTCATCCAATAAACAGAAGGTTGGTGGTTCAAAACCTGCTCCACCTTATAATTGTCATTGTGTCCTTGGGCAAGACACCTCACCCACCTTGAGTTATGAATGTGAATGTATGAATGTAAATGAATGAATGTTTGGTGGTGGCTGCAGAGGCCAGTGACGCAGATTGGCAGATCCGTCTGTCTGCCCCAGGGCAGCTGTGTGTACAGATGTAGTTTATCACCACCAGTCTGTGAATGTGGAGTAAATGAATAATAGAATCAATGGACAGTGTCGTTGAGTGTCCAGAAAAAATGCAATACAAATCCTATCCATTGTTTTTCAAAATAGCTGATAATAGGTTTAAGTAGGGTTAGTTATACAAACAAGAACTTTTTGGTTAAGAAAAAAACAAAGCTCTGACTGTGGCTTCGTCAATGCGCATATTTTAAAGTTTCTTTTCTCTATTAGACCTACTGATTACTTTGTTAACAAATAATCAACAGTTTAATGAACAAAATATAAACAAATCATTAGCCACAGCTCTAATAACAGGCACTGGGTCAAATTTGTATGCAGTTGTTCAATGGTTCATTAAAGACTTTGAAGCCTCAGCATTTTTCACTTTTCCTAAACTTGTGTTATTTTTTCACTCTATAATGTTAGATATAGTGCAACTAAATCCAGAGTCATCGAATCAAATTTACCCCTATTGAAATACATTGATTTTCTGTTGCAACAGAATTTGTGTGCATGTCCCCTGAAAGACAAAGGTACAGTGTTTGCAGGATCTTTCAAATGGAAAGAGACAAAGATTTATTATCAACACATTTCTTTTTGTCCCATTTTCAGTTATTTTACACTCATTTGTACTAGCATTGTTTTGTGGCAACAGGTAAAGCAGTTAAGTGTCCTGAGGGATACTTTAATCGTAACACCAGAAGACTGATGAATATGTAACATGCCATGAAGAAAATGAATTAATGTAATGACAGTGGACTAGATATTGATGCCTGTGTAAATTTAACCACCAAAAGTCAAATTTGCAAATAAAAACAAATTCAGACTGAAAATTCACTGCTTTCTAGGTGTGGTGACACAAATCCAGACATATGAATCACTGTCTAAACTTATCAAGCTGAGCATAATATATAGTACATGGATGTGACACTTAATTTTGCTAAGAGAAAAAAAAAATGCAATACTAGAGCCATCAGAGTCTACTCTGTTCCCTTGTTGTGGCAACGGTGCACAGAAAGATGCTCCGAGTTCACACAAACTCAAGTAGAAACACAAGCAGGTAGTTTTATGTGTGTAGTACAATGGTATGAAGTCAGACATGCTTTCAGTCATACACACCTGCCCAATCCCGTGAGAAAAACGAGCAGGTTTCCTGACACACACACACACACACACACACACACACGTACTCATGCACTCATGCTCTTTGGAAAAATACCAAAGGCCTGTCAGAACGGAGCTGGCACACCCTACTTCCCCCCGCCAATCTTTTCATCTCTGCACCTGTCTCACAGCTCCACCCTGCATGATCCACAACGCCGCTCTCCAGATGCATGATGTGGATGTGCACTACTGTACACACTGTGCTATAAATGAAGCCACACAAAGCCTGTCTCATTGTTTTTTTAAGCCTGTCATAGACTACACAGTGTTGGAGTGGCTGCAAAAATCATCAGCAACACGTTTTTCACCCTGTTCCAAAAGAACAAAAGACATGTTTTAACAATTATCAAATATTGTATGAGAGCACGACAATAAAGTGGCTGGTACAGTTTATCTCAAAATAAATCAAGTCTTTATACATGGCCTCATGCATGATAAAATATTTTTTTATTATGATATAGTATTTTTATATTGTGATCTTTTTAAGTATCCTTTTTAGTTGTTTTTCTTTTACAGTGGCAAATAAATACTTGTATATAAATAAATGTTTTAGCATTTTCGTCTTGCAGAGTAAGAACAACATCATTAAAAAACACTTAAATCAAATAAAATAAGCAAAACAAGAAGTAAATTACAATATTAGAGATTTTGGGTGTATTATAGTCTCTTACTTTAGGATATTTTTGTCTTGTTGCAGCTTTTACATAGCATTTTGCTGCATTTGTTTCAATGTTCTTATTTGGTTATGTCTTACAAATAAGATAAAATCTTACTTAAACTCTTAAACTCTGAGGTCAGAACTGGGAGTGATGTAAACTCTGAGCTGATCGCATTCCAGCTGTGAAGTCAAAAAACATGGATGCACACGGGAAGGCCAGCATAGACAACTTCCACACAAATGTGCACAGTACACGACTACTACTGTATGTAGTATTTTGCACATACAAACAGTGTAGAAACATGCAATGGATAAAAATGAATTGTACAATGTGTATGACGGACATAATGTAAAACAAATAGAATAGAAATTAGTGGCATTCATTCTGTTGTTGTGAGTGGTAGCCATGTCAAACTGTAAAGACAGGGTTGGAGTTTGCATTTGAGTGGGCATTCCAGTGGAAATTTCCAACAACTGGAATGCACCCTAATAATTTGGTTACTTCAAGTTTTACCCAGTAGCGAAAATTGAAAAAAAAATGTTGACCATGATAACATTTTGTACCATATTGCTGAGCTCTATCTTTATGACAGTCTAAGATGCATTTGTGAGAAGATTTCTACTGGTTAATGAAGTATTTTGTTTTTGGGTGGGAGTAAGCTTTAGCCAAACTCTTATGTCTGTTTCATGGCATGACTAAGTACCTGTACTTGTGACTAATGACATTGCAGGAAGGCTTTATAGTTAGACTTGAAATATGGTGATTGAGGTGGTTTTTAATATTTGTCTTGTGTTTTATCAAATGTTTTACAGTCAACTCAAAGAGCCATGAATTAGCCATGGTAAAGTTGAGTCAGGACTGTAACTAGACCTACCTTCACCTTAACTGACCTATCCAACCTTCACTACAGCCTCATACATGGATGACCCCCTGTGAAGACCCAAAACACATGACACAATTGTAGGGCTCACCCTTCCCTTAGGCCTTCTCCCGCACCTTACACATTCTTCAAATGGCTACCAGACCCCCTCCCGAAGACAAGGAATGATGTCCCTGGGGGTTAAGGGTCTCTCCAGGGGGCAAACAGAGGAATTTCTGGGTGAGGCAAACTTCATTCCACACAAGCTGAAATAGACTACCAGAGGAACATGGGAGTCAGGTTTATCCGAGTGTCTCCACACTCTTTGGTTTTGGAAACACACCTGTCCACAGAAACGCACTCAGACACACCACACATGCACACTGAGGCTTTCTTTTTGCTGCTTAGGTTGAGCAACCTGCTTTGAAAGATAACAACAGGACTGGGTGATGGTGAGTTCAATGGTCCAAACAATATGGATCAGGGGACTTACCCATGTGTGCTTGTGTGTGCATATCAAGGTGTGTTTGTGAATTGTTCACATTAAAGGAGGAAACTGTATCTAACCAATGCAGATAACTGTCAGATATGCTCTGAAAACATCCTATTGTGAAGATGGGAGTGCACACTCCAGTGCACTCCCACAGTCCCTTGGAGACGGGACTGTCTGAAACATCACTGGCAGAATTCCCTGGAAGAGGGAGATTAGCTTCTTATTCATCCTTTCGGGATGGGACGAGACACACGCCACCTCCCCCCTCTCTCAGCTTACACACACCCACACACACGCATGCACACACACACACACCCCCACACATGCACATACATAAACACCGTCTACAAGCATGATTCTCAACTGCTACTTAAATTAAGCAATCATGTGTTTCAACTGGTAAAAGACAAATTACAGTTCTTGCCTAAACAGTGTCTTCTGTATGCCCTTATTGTCTCTTAACGCCATGGAAAAGTAAACAGCATAAACATTAAAGACTGCTTAATGCTGAGTGCAGTTGCAAATCAACCAAGGAAAGCAAATTAAATGCAAATTAAGAAAAATAACTCTTCAAAATGCTTGATTTAAATGTTCTATATCATGACATTTAAAATTTATATCTGAGTTTACATGTGCCTATCAAGTACTTCTATATCAGTGTTGACAAAACAAAGTGTCTGATTAGATTTTTCCTGTGTTTTCTGAGGGCCTCCTTGTGTCACACAAACTTTTGTTTTCACTGCAAGGTGACTGGTTAACAGTAGGACATCTGAAGGCAACCTGTGATTATAGTCTGTGTGTGAATAGGGAAAAATGTATTTTTAAACATTCAGTATCACTGAAACACATACACACACGTGTGTGTGTGTGGGGGGGGTGTTCTTGTATAGGGGTGGGTGTGTGTGTGTGTACATACTGTAACACAAAGCAGGAAAGGAACAGACATACATTATTACACATTCAGAACCCAAACAATTCAATTCAATTCAGTGATCATTGTTCACAAATACAGTATGTCTTTGTTTAAGCCGTAGTTTTGCACTAATATTAAAACACCTGAGATTAATAAATGTTTTTACAGGTGATGGTAGCATGTTCCAGACCTGTGGACCTTCAACTAAAAAGGAGTGCTGACCAAATGATGCTCTACTTTTTTCTGGTTTGCAATCTCCACCCTCATGGTGACTGCTTTACTGAAATACCTGACTGAAAACCTCTGGTACAAGATCATCCACACACTCAAAAACAATGTCATAAATGAGAAATTTATCAAGTTCTCAAAACTTAATAAGTTGCACTTTTCCTGAACTTTACAATGGTGTCATTTTATTGACATGTGATGCAGTTTTTAAAACCTGCTTGCATAGAGACACAACAAGAAAGATATGGAAAAATTATGGCATGCATGTATAATTTTGCAGCTTTCTGTAAGTAAAGAAGATCTTATAAGCCAAAAGCAATTAAGGTTGGTCTTAACAGTCATATTTTGCATAATGCCCTAATATGAGCATTACATTTTAGCTAGGAGTCAAATACAACACTTAAATATTTGAACTCACCTTCTCAATTCTTTACTGATGGATACATATATTAAGCCTTCACATAAACATACAGTAAGTTACAACTCATTAAAAAACACAGTGGAACAGTTTTTGTATAATTCAGAGATAGAGAATTACTTTTCACCCACTGTGAGACACTGAGCAATTGTTTATGAGACCTTTAACAGTATACTAATATTTTGCTCTTTATGGATTCAAAGCCTGATTTTTTTTATTGCAACAGACCCTGCATTTTATGTAAAAAAAAAAAAAAGACAATAACAAAACAAGTTGTTAAGAATAAATTGTTGCCAATTTAAAATCAGTAATGGGTATGACCCCCATTTGCTTCAATACAGGTGTTCTGTGGGTGAGGGACCATGTTGGTAATCTGTCTGCCAAGGGTGTCATGCAGATGCTCAGTGGGGTTGGTTTCTGGGAACCATGGCAAGACGTTTGCCCCTTGTGCCTGTAGGTTCGCCACTGTGATGCATGCAGGGTGTGGCCGGGTGTTGTCCTGTCACATCATAGTTTATCCCTTGAAAGTCGCAGCATTTTGGCATGTACAAAAATAAGAATGGTGGCCCTTTTCATGGTTTTTAACAGGGTTTGTAAGACACTTCCTAAAACCTATACACACCCATTGTGTATTGTTACAATGGCACTTGCTCCATATTTTGTAAGCTGAGTACCCATGTGCAGCGAAGTGTGTCAGCAGCACAATACACCAACTAGACGAGCAGTCATACACTCTGGCATCCAACAAAAATAAATATAACTTCCCACCACTCTATTTTGAAAAAACAACAACAATCTTCCTGAAGGTTTTCATTGACTGTCCGTATAGTTAGCTACTGCAGCATGTCATCTGTTAAGTTTTAGGTCAGTGTCTGTGTGTGGCATCTGAGGATCTAGCGAGTGTGATAAAGGCCAGTGGAATTTAGTATCATCCAATTCAATGTACTTTACTCCTCAAGTGTCACTAACCTCATTAAATACGCTCCTCCGTCTTTCTAGGAGCTTATGCTGAATGCTCCTTAACTCAGATTTCAGCTGACTGTCTCTGCAGCACAGCATAGCGAGGGATTACCATATTTTAACGAAAATCCTCCCAATACAAGTCTCCCATTGAGTGAGAGACCCCAGCGAGTCAGCGAGAGAGTGTAGCGTTTGACGCTGCTGCTGCTGAGTGGAACCTCAGCAATGAGTGAGCCACTAGATGAATTAAAATGTCACGCTGCAACCCAGGCTCGTTACTGGGCCTATACAGGCCGTCAGCCGACAACGGAGTTACAGCGCTAAGCAAC
>JAQQAE010005011.1:0-18102 GCA_029823295.1 Pseudamia nigra | reverse complement strand
GAGGGAAGTCTGGGTTCCTCTGCTTATGCTGCTGCCCCTGAGACCAAGACCTGGATAAACAGGAGATGATGGATGGATGATTGGATGGGTTGATGCAAAGGCTGATTTTTTTTTTTTTTACCACAACAGACTCTGCAATTGATGTGAAAAAGACAATAACAAAACAAGTTGTCAAGGATAATTTGTTACCAATTTTAAGTCAGTAATGGGTGTGACCCCCATTCCCTTCAATGCAGATGGTAATACTCCGAGGCATGCTTTCACACCGGGTGACTAGTTCTGCATTTGGGGGCGTGGTTCCATTCCTCCTGTGGCCTGTTCCGTGGACAATGAACCCTGTTGTTGATCTGTCTCTTGGGGATGTCCCACAAAATCTCAGTGGGGTCAGGGTCTGGGGAACCTGGCAGTCATGGTGGCAGAGATGTAGGGTGTGGCTGAGCATTGTCCTGGAACTGTCACCTCATGGTTCGTCCCTTGAAAAGTCGCGACATTTCAGCTTGCACAAAAATGTACAAAAATGACAATGGTGGCTTTTTTCATTCCTTTTTATAGGGTTTGTAAGTCATTCTCTAAAATCTGTACACACCCATTGTGTGTTGTTGGAATGGCACTTGGGCCATTTTTTGCAAGCTGAGTAATCGTGTGCAGTGAAGTGTGTCAACTGCACAATACACCAACTAAACAAGCAGTCATACACTCTGGCATCCGGCATAACTAAATAAAACTGCCCCACCACCCAACACTCACTGACTGTCAGTATTTATTTTGTTTATTTTGTTTTTGTTTGTGTCGCCCTTTCTACAAAAATATTTCCACTAACCATCTGAAACAAAACTTTAAGACCTTTACAGAAGAGTTGCACATTTCTGACCTTCTGATGTCATTTTTGTCAATTTGCGAGCATCGTAAAGTTGAATAATGCCAAATTTATATTTGCAATTTGGAAAAAGAATGAATTTACTAGTGATTTTACGGGGGAAAAAACATTACATGTATGTGTTTTTTGATAATGCCGTTGCTGGTCAGCTAGGTCAGAGGTTTTCAACCGATTATGGTGTTGAGATGAGGTTGTTTGTCTGACCTGTGTGTCTGTCTAGCCTCGTTTGCATCGTAGTGGATAAGGACAGTCTCATATCATATGGTCTTCACTTTAAAAAAAAACACTCTCACGGGGACATGTAGGTGCAAAAGGTAAAAAAATAAACACTTTACTGTTTTTGCTGCAAGCTCTGTAAATTCTGCCCAACACCATTATACACTGCCTGGCCAAAAAAAAGGTCACCACCCAAATTTAACTAAGCAAATACTGTAAGTACTATTAAACATAGTCCTGAATTTTACTGTTGTTTTTCTTTACAATTTGATTTCACCATACATTTAAGTGATTACCGGTCATGATCATTCAAGATTTTTTCTCCAACCACATTTTTTCTTCAAAGATGATGGTTCCCCACTATCCTTACATCACTTGTTTCCAGCTGAAACATAATCTCCCATGTAGAAATTATCCAATGGGAGGCTCCGACCTATTTGCTTAGTTAAATCCAGGTGGTGACCTTTTTTTTGGCCATGCAGTGTGTGTGTGTGGACATCTCAGTGAGGTGATCCTCTGCTGCAGTTGTTAGTCTTGACCCTGTTGCTGCATCATCTCCGAATGGGAGGAGGATCCGTTTGCTGTCACGTTGCCAGGGACCACTCGTAATACCTTTGTGGACCACAGCTTGAAAATCTTTGCTCTAGGTTAAACTTTTACAACACCTTATCACTGAGAACAAATTCAATAAAACAACCTTTAATATAACACAACAGATAAACATCAGCTATTGGTGAAATGACACTGGCCTGATTCCTGTACAAGGCCTGAAAATACCCATCACATATAGCAATATAAACTGAAACTCTCTCCAATTTGAAATAAATTTAAAAAATAATCATCCTTTGACTATGTGTTACTGTTGCTCACAATTTGAGCAAATGTATTAAGACTGCAACAGTGTGAAACTTACATTTATATTCACATCACTTGTAAGTTTTCAAGTAAGGATGTTGCAAAATAAGAAAACACTATGGCTGAGCCACATCATTCCAAAACCGACCTGGCATCACATTTTGTCGCAGGGCAATTGCAAACACAGGATAATGCACTTTTCCTCGTGAGATGTCTGGAAAAGATGCCAGGAATATTAGCAGTTGGCTCGTGGAGGTGGGGCTAATTTTAGCTTCAGAGGTCCCATTGCTGTGAAAATGCATTTTCATTCACTTTTGAATTTTTATACAAAGTTTGAAGTGTAAAATAAAAGCTGCAAAAATATGAATTTATTCAGCGATACTAGTTCTGAGAAATCTGCTCCTGTCCCTGTTCCTTGCTTGCTATGTCTGTCTGTGTCTTTTTTTGTACCACACCCACAAATTCTCACCACACCCACAAATAAAGTAAGAAAAAAACCTAATCTCAACACCTGTCGTCATACTAAAGAGCAAATCGGTGGTCCCTGGATCAAAACCGATTGAAACCCCCTATCTATGGGCAATATAATCTATAGGGTGGTCAATTATCCTAATCCCTGGTGCATGTATTTGGTTGTGGGAGGAACTCAGAGCACCCAGAGAGAAGCCACGGTCGTGGTGAGAACATTCAAACAACAGAGAAAGGGTTGGAACCCAGGACCGTCTGGCTTTGAGGTACTGGTGCTACGTAACCTGCACCGTGTCACCCTACACACCGCTCACAGTCGAGCTAAAATGCATAACTCCTGCCCCTGTCAACCAAATGAAATCTACATTTGAATTTAAATTTTTAAACCAACCAATCATAGTCAAGATTAAATTGTCTCTGACTACCAATATTCCTCAAAAAGTGTAGTTTTTTTGTCTCAGAACCTGATCCCAGATCAGCCAATCAGAGCACTTTAACATTATTAGTTAGTTTAAAATTTACATGTTAAATTTAGAATTCTACTGGGCCATGGGCAGAGGTGGGTAGTACTCAAGTACTCCGAACAAAAATTAAAACGCAACACTTTTGTTTTTGCTCCCATTTTTCATGAGCTGAACTCAAAGATCAGAGACTTTTCACCAATGCTCCATTTCTCTCAGATATTGCTCACAAATTTGTCTTAATCTGTGTTGGTGAGCCGAGATAATCCATCCACCTCACAGGTGTGGCATATGAAGATGCTGATTAGACAGCATGATTATTACACAGCTGTGCCTTAGGCTGAATGCAATTAAAGGGCACTGTAATGTGCACAACACAATGCCACACATTTTGAGGGAGCATGCAGCTGTCATGCTGACTGCAGGAATGTCCTCCAGAATTGTTGCCTGTGGATTGAATGTTCATATCTCTACCATAAGCTGCCGCACATCTAACCGGCCTCACAACTGCAGACCATGTCACCACACCAGCCCAGGACCTCCACATCCAGCATCTTCACTTCCAAGATCGTCTGAGACCAGCCACCCAGACAGGTGCTGCAACAATCGGTTTGCATAACCGAAGAATGTCTGCGCAAACTGTCAGATTCCATCTCAGGGAAGCTCATCTGCATACTCGTCGTTGTCATCGGGGTCTCGACCTGACTGCAGTTTGAGTGGGCAAATACTCCCATTCGATGGTGACCGACACGTTGGAGAGGTGTTCTCTTCACGGGTGAATCGGGGTTTTCACTGTAAAGGGCAGATGGCAGACTGTATATGGCGTCGTGTGAGTACTTGAGTCAGTAGAATGATAAAGCTAATAGTTAATGTATGAAATAGTCCATGCATATTTGGCTAGCTACTGTATCGTGTCACTTTTGATGTCACAAGTTGCACAAATTCAAAATGGCTTATTTTTCCAAGTGGCCACCTCACTAAAGCAGATTTTTTTTTTTTTTACACTACAGACTTTAGAGAAACCTTAAAATTAAAGATGCATTTTCACCATAAGGGACCTTCAAAAGTGTGAGAACCAGAATATTCAGATAAAATGTTTAGAAAAACACATGGTTGCCGGAAAAAAAAATAAAAGTGAAAAATAGTTCAATTATTGCAGCAAATGTACAGTACTTCCTTCCTCTGACAGCGTCACACAATGAATTGTGTACAACAGCCTTCAAAATCACGTATCTCTCAGAGGAAAGCGTTTGTCGATGAACACGTCAGACAAACGAGTCCTTGTACCACTGTTTTATAACAGAAAAAAGCACGATTCACCACATTGTCAACGTGACGCAGTATTGATTAAACGACTCAGGTTTGATAATGATGATCGAAAATGCACAAGGCCGCAATTTTTCAGTTTCGACATTGCAGCATCAGACATCACTCGCTGCAGGTAGCAGGCTGAGCGCAGGAGACTGGATTCGCACTCACATTTACTGATTGTACGGCAGCTCATTGTGATTCGCTTGCAGACCATGTCGTTGCGATGACGTGCTCTGTCAGAGACTTGAGTCATTAGAATTATAAAGCAACAACACTTTGACTTGAGTAGTGTTTCTGTTTACTCTGCACACCTCCGGGCGCACACGCCGGAGAGGGTATTACAGTGTCGTGCATGTTGGATTACTGTGCCACTTCGTACATGAACACTGAATATGTCCACACTAGGTGAGACCATGTACAGGATGTGTCTCTCAATGCCGAAAATGACAAAACAAGGAAAAAAACAGCGAAAGAGACGGCGTGTCCAAACTTTTGACTGGCACTGTACAGTATATCGGAGGCTGGATTTACATGTCGTTGTAATATGTTGACAGACCACGTGATTGTGATGATCTGCTCTGTCAATGAGGTGGACAGTACTCGAATACATTTACTCCTTTGCATGTACTTGAATAGTTTTTTTTTTTAATATGTACTTCAGAGAATAGATATTTTACACAATACATTTGTGATGAAGAAAATGTAGTTAGGTTTTGGTCACACTTAATGAATAGGAGTAAAAAAATAATCCATGCTCAAAATAAATAAACCAAGCAACAAAATCAGCAAAAACAGACCAAAATAAGCAACAAACTGAAACTGATGAAAACTAACATTGTAATAAAGATACTGAACCAGAAAATCCACTAAGTGAGCAACAATCAATCAAATCAACAACAAAATCATCAGAATAATCAAGGATTTTATCAAAAACTTATTCAAAAATATTTCTTTGAACATAATTTGTTATGCTGTAATAACTTGTTCTGAAGTTACTCTCTACTTGAGTAGTACAGGGTGTTTCAAAAAGATATCACCACAAACCACCCATGAATGAAATGCTTACCATATGAAACGGGTGGGGCATAGAATTTTAAAAACCTACCACTAGGGGCCGCTCCCGATTGGTCGCACGGGACCCAATGACTTGGCGCTACACTCTCAAAGATCCCCAGACATTACACCCTGTGACTTTTTCTTGTGGGGATACGTCAAAGACTGTGTTTTTGTGCCATTGGGTGGAGGCCGTGTAGAGTATTTTATAAAGTGGTGAATAAAACTTGAGAACTCACTAAACCATTTGTAACTTTTGTGTTATTGTCCCATGTGTCTATCAAGAAATATGTTGTCATCGGTCCAACTCAGAGGACTGTGGTAGTTGCACTGTGGATTGGCCTGTGATCGAGTTGTTTCTGTTGCTAGGACAGCGACACTGGAGCGACCTCTCCAGGGCGTAGCCTGGGTGAAGGTTATGGAGATCCCGGGGTGTGCAGTTCTCAGAATTCACCTCTTGGCTTTGCTGGCAGTATCCGAAGGAAAGGACGAGCCGATACAGTTGGTGTCAGTGCAGGAGTTGCCGGAAGGTGTCACAGTGTTCGACCAACCGCCTTAGGGGCTCCACTCTGGATTTTCTGTCAGGGTTTACGCCCTTTGCCTTTCCTAAATAAGGTAGTGGTGCTCGTTTCCATGAGTGAGGGTCCTTAACCAGGTACTGAAGGCCGGAGCCAGGTGAGCCAGCGCTACCCGCTACCCAAGAAATATACCGGGTTGAAATTGGGCCCATCTTTTTGAAACACCTCGTATTTTTATGAGATATGCTTGCTTTTACTCAAGCGCAGTGGTACCCCATCATACGAGCACATCATCATACGACTTTTTCATGACATGAGTAAGATGTCGGGCGAAATTTTATCCTGTCACACTAGCAAAAACTCACGTTACGAATAAAATAGGTTCCGAAAGGAGTGTGCGCTACTCACCCACCACATGGAAACATAGATGTGAAAGTGTTCATTCCGGTGTTTTACATTACTTGAGAGTTTAGCAGAGTTTTTTCTTACCTTTTGTCTCCGTCTTCCATCGCTCTCTGGATCCTGGCTTCAGCCTGCGTCTTCCTCCCGTGGTCTTGACCTGCGTTTGGTCCAGTTCGTTCCTCTCCCTGTGGCTGTTCCAATCAGCCTCCGTCTCCGTCTACTCTGTCTGCTCCGTTCCATAGTTCCATACGGCTTCTGCATCCTGCCGTCTCTTTTCTGCTTGTGCCTCAATAAACTCCGTTAACTGCTTTTCTTGTCTTCACTAACTGTCCCGTGGTTGTGGCTAAGTGGCTAATAAATGTAGCAGGCTGTGTTGCATCATCTCCACGTACATCACACACCAGATTTGCATAGTCACACCCACTTAAAGCAACAGGCGCTCGCCCTGTACAGGAGTTTTCGTGGGTCTTTGAACGGATCAACTGGTTTTACATGTATTCCTATGGGAAAACCGGTCCCGTCTCACAACTTTTTCATGTCACAAGTGTTTAAACTCGCATGATGGTCTCGCATGATGATCAGTACCACTGTACTGATAGTTAAAAGTATTGTTACTGTACAAAGTACTGTGTACTTTACTCCACACACCTTCGAGTACACATTACTGTAAATCACAAGTAAGACAGGATACAGATGCACAACATCACCACATAATGCATGTTGGATTATTGTGACACTTTGAGAGAAATACATACAGTACATTAATGTACAATGTTGAAAATGACAAAGCATAAAGAAAAAACACTTTTGACTGGTAGTGTGTGTAGGATAATGACTGCAAGAGACCAGACTCGCATCTACACTTGACTATTTTACTGCAGTTGGCTGTGATTTGTTGGCAGACCATGTCATTGTGATGATACGCTCTGTAAGGCAGGATACAGATGCACAGTATTATAACATAATGCATGATGTATCACAGATGGAAAAATGACAAGACTGTGAGACTGACAAAAATGTAGTCTGATAGAAACGTGTAAAAAAATAAGTGATTACAACTGGTTCAACCACTAAATAAACAAATGATATGTTTCAGGAGAGCATGTTTGTTTGGGGTGTGAGACTATTCAACAGAGAATCAATATAATACATTCTGATGAACATGACTTAAGCAGCTGATAATGAAGGGAACAGGAAACAGCAGCCAGTTGTACAAAATCATTTGCATGAATGTGCCAAAGCATTTGCAGCTTCTTGAAACCGCTTTGATGATGTGCACAAGTGAGTAATTGATGTGGAGGCTGTACAAGTAGTTCGGAAAATTTTAATTCTCAAAACTAATTTCAACAGAATAAATAGTTTGAAGAGTTTTAACCAGAACAAAATCCATCCACCCAGAACTGTATTTGCTAAGAATTTCAAACTACATGTGTATGTCTAGTATAGAATTCACTTAATTCCATCAGCGTGTGTGTGGGTGGGTGCATGTGTACGTGCGAAGCCTCGACTTTAGTCTCAAAGCTCAGAGGATTAAATTAGAAGAGGAGTGGGTTCTCTTCTGCTGTGAAGAGGGGAAGGGTGGATCACTTCATGGGTCACACCTCCAGACTCCAGCATCACTCTGAGCCTCATTCAGGAGAGGATCTCAAGGGTCCGGGGGGGACGAGATGACCCAAGGATGGCCTGCGGAGCCCACGTCGCGAGGCCCAGACGTCACCACACAGGTCAACTGCACTCCTCAAGGGTGTAATTAAAAAGTTAGAGGTGTGATTTCTGCTGTTGCTGCAAAATACAGTGCAGTGGGCTGCCCGAGGTAAAAGTTGTACTCACTGAACGTGTTTTAATATTTGGTTCATTTGAATGATTTTAATGGCATCCAGCCCTTATTTCAGCTTGTGAACAAAAAATGAAGCTTGAATAAATCTTTAAATTATGACCAGGTTGACATAAAATGTTTCATCCCTCATTTTGTTTGAATATTTTAGAGGCTTGGAGAAGTGAATCATCCAGGGATTTAATTACACTTGTCAATACAATTGAGGTACAGTATGTTAGTGTTCTGGTAATTATGGCACATGTAAATGTAGGGTAAAAATGCATCAGACCACACATTCTGTGCATCACTGTGTTTTGATCCTATGAATGTATCAACACAAGCTGTAAACCAAGATCACCTTGTTACCATGTTTTGATACTAGAGTTGCAAAATTCTGGGAATTTTCAGACTTGGAAACTTTCCATAAGAATTAATAGGAGTTTCTGGGACTTTATGTGAATAAATGAGACAAAATTGAATGTTGGCCCTTAACATGGATTTTAAATCTTGTTGGAGGAAGTATATTTTAGCATGATTCTGACTAAAAGAACCAGGTTTCATTCAAATATGCTTGAGAATATCTATGCTATTCCTCAATCACATATGCATACATAGCACACCGCTTAACGCTGGGGTAATTCCGACGGTGCATTCCTCCATCGCATGCACAGATGATTCTAGAACCCTGAAGATCTCGCAATGACAAGCAGATTATAGTTAGCCATATAGTTAGCGTGGCTAAACCACTGGAACGCTCTTCAAAATACTTCACAATTGACGTACAGAAATTCAACTCACAGAAAAAGTAGCCTCAACTGGTCAATGAATCAATACTAGCTACAGCTTACATATAACATCTAACTTATCAGCAAGCTATCTACAGTATGAATACATTTTAATCTGACATTTGTAACTTAAACATTAATACCATGCATCAAATCAAAGCTCGACTTCACATTATGTTGTCCACAGGTTCTAAAATGTGGCCTTAGAGGAAAAAAATCATCAGAAATCATCTGTGCATGTGATGGAGGGATGCGCAGTGCAGTAAGTACACAGTTTTAGTCACATCACATACTAAAATATATTTTCTCCAACTATATTGTTGTTAAGATGTCCAAAGTCTCCCTCAGCTTAACTTCCCATGGAAATCTTCCAGTAAATTTCCAGAAATTTACTGGAAATTTTATTTCTAGTAAATGGGGTAAATTTGGAATTTACCCCGTTTGCTTCCACTTTAAATAACTCATGCAGGTTTACCTTTGAAGGCCAGACTTGTACAACTCCAACTAAAAAAAAAAAAACAACAACAACTAAACGGGGATGCAAACAAAATGTAAATAAAATCAGAAAGCAATGATTTTCAAATCTCATAAACCCATATTTTATTCTCAACGGAACATATCAGATGTTGAAACTGAGACATTTTACCATTTTATGGAAATTATTAGATCATTTTGAATTTGATGGCAGCAACACATCTCAAAAAAGTTGGAACAGGGGCAACAAAAGGCTGGAAAAGTAACAGGAGGAGCATTTGACACTATGTGAACTGATAACAGGTCAGTAACACGACTGGATAAAAAAGGAACATTTTCCAGAGACAGAGCCTCTCAGATGTAAAGATGGACAGAGCTTCACCAATCTGTGACAAACTGTCTAAAAATTGTGGAACAATTTCAGAAAAATGATCCTTAATGTAATAACATCAAGACTTTGAAGAGCCACCATCTACAGTGTATAATATCATTAAAACATTCAGAGAATCAGGAGGAAGGATGAAGGTTAAACTGGACGCTGGTGATCTTCAGGTCCTCAGGTGGCGCTGCATCAAAAACAGACATGATTCTCTACTGGAAATCACTGCACAGACTCAGGAACACTTCCACAAATCTCACTGTGAAATCAACAAATACAAGTTAAAGCTGTATCGTGTGAAGCAGAAGACATATGTGAACAGCATCCAGAAACACCACCGTCTGCTCTGGGCCAAAGTCGATGTCAGATCATCTGAACCATTCATCTGACCACAGCACCGTTTTCCATTTTGCCTCAGAATATGCTGCTATTTTGACAAATTTTAGTTTCCTCGTCTCTGCTGCTTAACTGGTCTGATTAGTCTCCTCCATCGAACAAAAACATTGTCCATGTTTTCAGATTTTATCTGGCTTTTCGGCAGCTTCATTCGCGGTGCATTACGTAGCGATGGAATCGTTTTTCACAGTTTCAGCTCAGAACAAACCAGAGCATTTCAGTGTCTGTTGAAATATTCCAATCAGCAAATCCAGGTTCATCACAGCATAAGTGGAAATTAAATGTTTTGATGTTTATATGTGCTAATTCCACTACTGTAATTGAACAACAGTTTGTTGATCCAGCCAGTGCTCTGATCCCCCCCCCCCCCACTTCAGCCGCTCAGCTTTCACACCGAGGAACATTTCACCTGTGTGTCTTCAAAGTGTGTAAATAACATTTTAAAAGACACACAGAAATGAAAGTGTGTGCATATTTGTGTGTTTTCACCTTTCGTCACATCTGTACACTGGTGAACAAGTACATGACTGTTTTTATTTACATTAGTTATTCTGTTATTGGCATTATGCACCATAGATCACTGTCTGTATGCATTTTACTGCCCTTAAATGGATGCTGTGCAGGTCATATATGGTTGTGTGTTGTGACCCCTGTGTGTATTTGTGTGCAAGAGTGTAAATTTTGTCTGAATACTAGGGGGGGAAATAGGCAGTGAAATGAGCAAAAATGAACAAAATAATGAATAAATTGAGTAAAAATGAACAAAATAATTAATAAAACGGTTAAAATGGACAAAATCATTTAGAAAATGAGTAAAAATGACTAATTTAGAAAATGAGTAAAAATTGACAAAATAATTAATAAAATGAGCAAAAATGGACAAAATAATTTATAAAATGAGTAAAGGAGAACAAAATAATTTAGAAAATGAGCAAAGATGAACAAAATAATTGAGAAAATGAGTAAAAATGGACAAAATAATTTAGAAAATGAGTAAAAGTGAACAAAATAATTTAGAAAATGAGTGAAGAACAAAGTAATTTAGAAAATAAGTACAGATGAAGAAAATAATTAATAAAATGAGCAAAAATGGACAAAATACTTTAGAAAATGAGTAAATGTGAACAAAATAATTTAGAAAATGAGTGAAGAACAAAGTAATTTAGAAAATAAGTACAAATGAAGAAAATAATTGATAAAATGAGCAAAAATGGACAAAATACTTTAGAAAATGAGTAAAAATTGACAAAATAGTTAATAAAATGAGCAAAAATTGACATAATTTAGAAAATGAGTAAAAGTGAACAAAATAATTTAGAAAATGAGTAAAGAAGAACAAAATAATTTAGTAGATGAGGAACAATTAGCAAAATAATTTAGAAAACTAGTACAAATTGATTAAATGATTTAGTAAATGTGGAAAAATTAACAAAGTAATTCATAAAATGGGTAAATATGGACAAAAAAGTCAATAAAATGCGTAAAAATGAACAAAACAATTTAGAAAATGAGTAAAAATGAACAAACTAGTTAATAAAATGAATAAAAATGGACTAAGTAATTTAGAAAATGAGTAAAGAAGAACGAAATAATTTGGAAAATTAGTAAAAATGGACAAAAACGAGGATTAAGGGGTAGAAAATGGATGGATGAATGGATGTATGGACAAAATAATTTAGAAAATGAGTTAAAAAGAACAAAATAATTTAGAAAATAAGTAAAAATTGACAAAATTATTTAGAAAATGAGTTAAAAAGAACAAAATAATTTAGAAAATGAGTAAAAATGATGGGCAACAAATCTCCCCCACCCCTCCTGAAATCCACATCTACATGTGTATGGATGTGTGTGATTGAGGTTGTTTTTATGTCACATTGAGCATTTTTTAAGGTCAACTTTTCATTTCATTGTCCTTGAACTTACAAAATGGCAATACATCTGCTTCTGACATTAATACATCTTGGGGGTCTGCCATTTGTACTTATTTTAAAGGCCACATATGGTTACATATGCTTTGATTTGAATGGTTAATTGATTTTTTAAAAATGGGACAATACATATTAATAAACATTGACATGTGAATATGGGAGAGTATGAGATTAACTTCCATGTCCGGTCTCGGTGGCAGGTTGTCGTCCGAATATAGGTCATTTCCAAGGTGACATGGCTTCTATAAGTGATAATGACATTTTAATGAACAAATAAAAGTCATTAATATTGAGTCAATTATAGGCTGTTTCTTATGGGCTTCATTATGCTTTGTTGAAAGTTGTCATGTTTTCAAATATAAATTGAAATTAGATTTTACAGGCTCATGGGTGTGGGACTAATGCACTTTAGCTTCAGTATGACTCGCTACACCTAGTGATGTCACAAATCACAAAAACTCAACATGGCTTATTCGTGGGATTGCTGAGTCATGCAACAATCCAACTATTGTTGTCCTGAGTCTTTCATATTCTTCCACTTCCATACGTTTTTTGTCATGTAACTACTGCTACATTTTTTTGTCCAGTTCAAACCATTTGAACGTCACATTTTTCAGGACATCTCTGATTTTGCTTTTCATAATTCTAACCTTTATAATCTTTAAAATATTAAGTTTTTCCAATAGGAAATGAATGGAGAACTCTAACGGAATGTGTAGTTACCATGGCAACGACTGTGCATTGATCCTTTGGTTACTAATCCACTGAATAGTTAATTTAACTCTTTTCCAGCAAGTTCAACTATTTTGACTCAGGAATCCTCTAGATAATTCTCTCGTTTTCATGGAGCTTATATTAACCCCCTTCCCACCAAAAAATATTTTTTTTAACAGTGTGGAAGCATTGAACAGTAAGGGATAGAGTCAAAGGGGAGGTGGGGGATGGGTAGAGGTGAAAACAGTCTCTGAGAACAGCAAAGGTGCTGCATCCTCGTACAAATCAAACAATCATGCTAGTGATGTAAATTGAAATCCACCTTAGTCTATTTGCTCTGTGTTTAAAGTACAAAGCTCCACCACCTCTGCTTATTAAGGAAGACCATAAGCTGTTATGATTTTACATCACACTAGGAAGGAAGAGAAAACCCAAGTGCAAACGCAGGGAGGAAACATCAAATGAATTCATTAGAAGACACACAACGTACAGTTAGGTCATTAGGAAACCAGGCGATCCGGGCTGGAAAGTCCACAAATGTGGAAACACAAGGGAAGCACAAGAAACACAGAGGCGGGCGAAGTTAATGATCTTAATGATCTTAGGAAAGTTAATGATGATCTGGCAAGAGGAACGAAGGGAAGGTGAGTGCATTGGCCGGACTCGCATCCTGAATACATATGTGCTTCCTGCTGTGGACGACATTAAGCTATATGTGAACATTAACACTGTCACATAGTCACATGACCACCACGTTTCTCACCATGGAAACATTTACAGACTTTTATCTTTTAGTTTTGTTGAGAAATCTCTGTGAAACATACTTGTTTGATGTAACATTGATTGCTTAGGGAACACGTTAGCCTTTAAACGGTGGCATATTCTCGGTGGTGGGCGAAGAAAACAGAAGCAGTACTCAAGTGGAAGTATTGTTACTTCATAATTCTAATGACTCAAGCAGCAATACTTAGAAAAATCTATGTACAATCATACAGGGATGGTGTAACAATGTACAGGCCACATCAGGTGTCATTAATCCACTGTCAGATGCAGAACTGGGTAAATGTAAAAGTACATTCCATTGGTTAATTTTTTTTTATATATTTGATGATTTTTGACCATTTTTTGCTCATTGTTCATTTTTGCAAATTTTGTTGCTTATTTTTTGGGTTATTTGGTTCATGTTTGTTGATTTACTTGATAATTTTGTTCACTTCTGCTCTTCTTGTTTGTTTTTTTAGTTTTGGTTTATTTTCCTCCTACACATTGACATGTTGCCAAATGCATCTGAGTAGATCTGCCGTTTTTCTCATCACAAATATAACTGAGAAGGAACAAAAAGTATTCGTCAAAATATCCCCTCACAGACGTATAGTTTTGTCAGAAAAACTACTCGAGTAAATGTACCTGAGTACTACCCACCTCTGCTTATTTGTTTTATGTACTGAATTGAATATGATTGAAGTGTAAAATGTGGGTCACAAGGCAAAACCAACTGAGCCACTGTTCTGGTTCTCGAATGACACTATGACATAAGTGTGAAAATGCGCAGTATGTGTGTGTCCTCGTGACTGGTCGTTCTTCCCTAAAGTCGTCCTAAACAAGCAAGTCGACCATGGATTAATGTCCATAACATACGTGATTAAAAACTGAGAAGATGTTCATGTGAAGCCAGGAACACAATTTACAATTCTTTTTTTTCTCAACTTTTATTTCTTACTGAGCCAGTTAAAGGTTAAACCTGTTTTTTGTACAGACGGTGTTATCTTTCCTCTCCTTGAATCACCACCTTGTCATGGTGGAGGGGTTTGCGTAACTGAGCGAATTGGGGGCAATTCACCCCTGCCAGGGTCTCCCAAGGCAAATCGGTCCTAGGTGACAGGTCAGAGCGATTTAGAGGACCCTTATGACTATACCTTCCTGTGGGCCCCCCGCCTGCAGGACGCGCTGCAAGGGTCCGGCGCTGTGTGGTGTGGGTGGCAGATGAAGGTGGGGGCCTGGGTGGTCCAATCCCCGGTTACAAAGACTAGCTCCAACTGGGTGGAGGTCCTGGGGAAGACCAGGACATGCTGGAGGGACTCTGTCTCTCAGCTGGCCTGGAAATGCTCAGAAGAGCTGGAGAGAGGGAAGTTTGGGCTTCTCTGCTTTGGCCGCTGCCCCCGCGACCCTGACCAGGATAAGGATGGATGAATGTGTATTTCATAAGTCAAACAATTCCGATGACCAAAATACAACTAAAACTAAATTAAAATCTGTCACGTATCCCCCTTGTCCGTATTAAAATGTTGGTGTGTGACTATATCCGAGGCGTGTAGTTTCCCTCCTGTCGGCTGTTGGATACCATGACCTAGATGACTGAGAACCTTTACAGATGTGTGTGATTATACATTTTCATTCGTGTAAGGTGACGTGCTTTTACGAACCACCTGAAACGTGTGCCGTTTAAATGTTTCCCCCGGATGGTCTCATGTTTATCATCACAACACAATGAATCATGGCGAGTTCCCTCAGGTAAACATTTTGATTATGTTGTTGAATCAGATTATAAAAACCATAAAAATGCATTTTTCAATCACAATAAACGTGTGGGTCACTGTTGGTGGTTTTTTGTGCGTCCAGCTTCATAGGTTGATCGTTGAAATTAAATTTGTTGTTTCTGGAGGCCATTGTGTTTTTTTGGACGAAAGCGTTTTTTTTGTTTCTCAAACAAATGTTTGGGCCTGAAAACAGTTTTTGATCTTCAGTTCTATAATACTGTACTTATTTTTTATTTAAAATCTACAAAGGTTTGAATTTTGAGAGTGTTTAAATAAGAGAAATGTGAGAAAATGTTAATGCGTGTGTGAGAATAGTGTATAAAGTGTGTGGTGACGGGTTTCACAGCCTAAAAACAAATACGGTGGTGCCCCGGTTAACAAATTCAATCCATTCTGGCGTCGCGTTCGTTGTGCGAATCATGCATTAGCCGGAGCGAGTTTTTCCATAGGAATCTATTTCGTGGATTTTGCCTGTCGCGGGTTATTTTTAGAACATAACCCCCGTGATAAACGAGGGACCACTGTACCACAACTCCATATTCTGCAAGATCTTCCTGGAGGACTTTTGCTTTCAAACGGGGGTTCAGACTCGCTTTTCTAGCAATTTTACAAGCAGTTCTCTCTAATTGTTTTTCATAGCCTTCCAGACCTCCACTCTACAATTTTAGAAAACCAAAATAATGCACTGATACTGTTTAAAATATTGAAAACAAGTGTTTTTTTTTTTTTACTTTATGCCCTTTTCATCTTCCACATGCTGAGCAGTTCACATTCACAGAAAACAGGGGTGCCCAAATCTTTGCATGCCATTGTACCATGGAAATATATGGGGAACGAAACTAAATCTGAGGCAGAAAAAGTGGCAAATAATTTGCATCAGTCTCAGCACATACTTCTGTTTAGAATCTGTATGTCAATTTATGCACTATCTACTACATTAACACGTGCTAATAAGCTCATTAACCCATTTTAAGCTGCAAAATATGCTTTTTTGCTGTTGATAATCATAGAAATTGTATGTACCGTACTTACCCGTGTACTGTAGCTGCTCATCTCCCCTGCAGCACACTGGTTTCCATAGTTAATGCAATGCAATGTAATGTAAATGGGAACTCTGTGCAAGCAGTGTGGGTGGTTACCATGCATCTTAAAGGCTAAATGCAAATACTGATTCCACAGAAGGACATGGTGACCCTAATGCACGGAGATTCATCATGCAGATAGGTTGCTCATGGGGGTGTCAGGTTTTTTATCCTACCCACTGCTTTTTATCAGAATCACATGCTAGCACAGGGGTCTGGCTCTTTAGCCCCCCTCCAGCGGCTCCTGTGACTTTGTCCAGTGAAGCACATTATAATAAATCAAAATGAGTCACTATCAACAAAAAAAAAAACTACATAATGGACAAAAATGAAGAAAAAACTGCCACAAAGAAAGAAAGAGAATGAACAAGATTAAATATAATGCATCCATCCATCATCTTCTGCTTATCGAGGGTCGCGGGGACAGCAGCTTAAGCAGAGAAGCCCAGACTTCCCTCTCCCCAGCCACCTCCTCCAGGGGTCCTCCAGGTGTTCCCAGGCCAGCCAAGAGACATAGTCTCTCCAGTGTACCCTGGGCCTGCCCCAGGACCTCCTCCCAGTTGGAGCTAGTCTTGGCAACCGGGGATTGGACCACCCAGGCCCCCACATTCAGTTGCCACCTAAACCACACAGCGTCAGACCCTTATGACCCTTCCTGCAGGTGGTGGGCCCACAGGAAGGAATGTAAGGGTCTTCTAAATCGCTCTTACTCTGACCTGTCACCTAGGACCAATTTGCTTTGGGGGACCCTACCAGGGGTGAATTTCCCCCAACAACATAGCTCCTAGGATCACTCAGGCACACAAACCCCTCCACCATGATAAGGTGGTGATTCGAGGAGGGGAAGATATAATACATAAACTAATCAAAAATCTATAGAAATTAGAAAATTATGAAATAAATTTTATAATCTTACAAGATTAAGACAGACCTGAGTAAAATGCTCAAAATGTACAAAAAAAAAAAAAATCACAAAATTACTAAGATAGTAAATCAGGAGATTTGATTTGGGAGTGTTCATAAAGATAAATATGAATCTGAACTAAACGGCTGTTGTAGATTCTGTTTGACTGATGAGATTAAAAAGACTAAAAATGCTCATCTCTTCTCATTTAACTCTGTCACTGTTTTAAATATGCAGAGTGGGGCATGAAACCCATATATAACTTCACCCATAGTGAACTCTGGCAGATCCAGACACCCCTTCCAGCCTATTAACATCGGGAAATGACATTGAGATCGTCCAGTCCTATAAATATCGGGGGGTGCACATGGGCTGTAAGCTGGACTGGTCATGTCACACCCAGGCTGCAAATAAAACGGGGCAGAGCAGACCGGTTTTCTGTGCAACCTCCGACCTTTTGATGTGAACAATAGAGTGTTGCACATGTTCTCTGACTCTGTGGTTCTATGCAGCCATCTGTTGGGGGAACAACACGACGGATCGGAACAAGAAGAGGCTGGACAAACTGGTTAAAAAGGCTGGGGATGAGGGTGGACTCTCTGGAGGAAGTTGTTGGGAGGTACATGAGGAGCAAGTGCACTCTGTCCTCATACACCCCTGCCATGGGTTTTGGTGGGGCAGAGGAGCTCCCGCAGTGACCGGCTCCTCTGTGTGCGCTGCAGAACAGGAAATCTTTCATTCCTGCCGCCCTAAGACTTTACAACACTAAATGTTAGTCTGTATGCACCTTAGGTAGTAGAGCCTCCTTTGGTAAAAATAACAGCCTCTGGGCGCTTCCTATAACCTCTAGTGTCTGGATTCTGGATGAAGGCATTTTGGACCATTCCTCCTTACAAAACATCTCCAGTTCAGTTAGGTTTGATGGT
>JAQQAE010005010.1:0-18102 GCA_029823295.1 Pseudamia nigra | reverse complement strand
CAGAAGCTGAAGAAACATCCACAAGATATTTTTAACCCTGTGCATTAATACTGAAGTCATTCTCACTGTTAAAGACCATGCATAGCATTATGTGGTAAACAGAAAGTATTAAACAACCCAGTACATGCTTTATGTTTTAGATTGTCCAAAGTATACATTTAGTTTTGATGACAGCTTTACACACTCATTACATTTTTTCATCAAATTCATGTCAGGAACACTTTCACTTCACAGTTGTGTCTTGCCAAGAGTTAATTTGCTCCATTTCTTAATGTGTTTTAGACCATCAGTTGAGGAAAGGGAGGTACAGAGTCAGTAGCTCTATTAGTGCCACTACAATGACTGCACAAATCCATATTAAGACAAGAAACACTAAGGAGAAAAGACAGTCCAACATCACTTTAAGAAATTAACAATCTGTCCTCAAACTGAAACAACCGCCTTGGTCGTATGTACAGCTCCTGAATTACGACTCAGAGTGTTGCAGAGAATTGTGCTCCTGCCGGTGGCGGGAAATATTCCGGTGATTGACACCTGTACTGTGGATTTCAACTTGGTAAGTAGGACAGTAGTGATTAAAACAAAATGTAATGGTGACAATGGTTACCCAGGGGCTAGGGAAGCAGGCCTGTGACCATAGGGTTGCCAATTTGAATCGCCAGACCAGCATCACCACTGTGGGCACTTGAGCAAGGCCCTGAACCACTCAGATGCTCCCCATGTGCTGCACAGTGGCTGCCCACCGCTCCCCCACGGGATGGGTCAAATGCAGAGAAAAAAAATTCATTTATGCATCTGTTTTATGCATTTTACTGTGGTTCAGAAGTACGCAGTGAAGTGGACGTGACTCCTCCCTCTGTTGGTTTTTTTATTTTGATTGGGAAAATCAAACGTCATGACATAACACGACGCCACAGCGTTGACATTTGCGTGACCGCTATAGGGCGCATATCTCAAAAATGTAACAGTAGGTTGTAATTCAGTACACAAACATACAACCACCTTGGACGTATTTGGTTGGAAGACAGGCTCGAAATTAAAGTGTCAGTCCAAAAAATCTCAAGACCTTTGAATGTGTCCTCAAGTGTATTCACAAAAATCATCAAACACTATGATGAAACTGGTTGTCGTTAGGACTTCCTGAGTCTGGTAATTCGAATAAACTTGTTCTCTGCAGCAGAGGTAGCTCTTGGTTTTCCTTTACTGGGAATGTCCTCATGAGTACCAGTTTGAGTGACTGCAACTGGAGGCACATTCAGAGGCCTTTAGATTTTTCGGACTCTTTGGCCTTCATTTCTCAAAGTAATGATGGACTATCTTTTCTCTTTACTTAACTATTTCTTGCCATAATATGGATTTGTACAGTAGTTGTAGCACTAATAGGGCTATTGACTCAATGCCCATCCTTCCTCTGCACATGACAACCGGTGGTCTAAAACAGATTAAGAAGACAAGAAATGACAAATTAACTCAGCTGTGAAGTGAAAACCCTTTGGTTGTCAATGTGATGAGAGAATACCACGAGTGTGCAAAACTGTCATTAAAGCCACTTTGGAAAATCTAAAATATACAGTAAAACATGCTGTGGATTCTTAAACATTTTTTCTTTACTATGTATTTCAATACATGTTCTTTCACAGTTTGGAGGTCTTCACTGTGAATGGACAATAGTGAAAAATAAAGTAAAAACACTGAAAGACAAGCTACGTCCAAGCTTGACTGGCAGTAAATGGCTGAAAGTTCTCAGCATGAGCAGAAATCCTGCTGACACGTGAGCTATGAAAGCCCTAAGGTTCGTACAATATATTCTTCCATTCATTAATTCAACTTGTATGTTCTATGATCAGACCACGCAGTAGAGAACAGAAGAGTATTTCATGTGGTAAAGGAGAAAAGTCAATCTACAGAAGAATTAACATAAATCCACACATTCAAAAACAAACATTCAACTCTCACCTGAGTTTTGCAACATAAAATGACATTTTTGCAACAGACCAATACAGAAAAACCCTAGATTACTGCATACAGTTGAACAAAAATGTTTGATGCTTCGTGTTTCCTAAGGGAGGAGCCATATCCCAGCTAAATGCCCCAACTGAAACCGAAGCATCACCACAGCAGATGAGTCTGTTCTTTTGCAAATATTTTCGCATCACTCCATTACTAATGGAAATGTCCGCTGCCATATTTTCCATTGATCCCTTTAAGATAATATATGACTGACCCAGGTCAATGGTAAACTTTCGAAGAGACAGTGACTATGTTTACACTATTACTCTATTTTTTTCCTCTTTTTTCTGAAAAAGACAGCATTTCTAAAGAACTGGTTTCATGACCAATGAAATTCATCTTCCACTAATATTCATGTTTTATCAAGTTTTTAATGTGTGAACTCAACCTCTCTGTTTCATGTCTCACAAAGTCTGTAAAAAGTTATGTTTTAGATGTTTGTGCAAATCCAAAACCAGAGGAGGGTAGTATTCACGTACATTTACTTCATTACAGGTACTTGCGTAGTTTTTGTATGAAAAATGCACTTCTGAGAGTAGATATTTTTAAGAATTCTTTTATTTCTTATTCAGCTATGTTTATGATGAAAAAACTGTACTTCTACTCAGTTACATTTGAGTACACCTCTGAGTCAAATTAACAAAAAATAAAAAAACAAAATTAGCATAAAAATCCACAGAATTTTTGAGTAGATTAACAGAAATTAACCAAATAACCAGTAAAGTTAACCATGAAATCAAGCAAATAGAACAAAATGATCAAATAAAAAACAAAAAGTAACAAAGTAAACAGCAAAGATGAACAAATTCAACAAGATAAGTAACAAAATGAGCAAAAATTGTCAAAGTGAACACATGAACAAGATAACCGACAAAATGGAACAAGTTTAACAAAATAAGCAACAAAATATCAAAATAATCACGTAAATAAACAAACAAACAAAACAAACAAGGTAAGCAACAAAATTGAACTAAGTCAACAAAATAAAGAAGTAAATTAGAAAAAAAAAATCTCAGAATAATCCAAATGAACAAATTAAGTGATAAAATTTGTGAAATGCAAATCTTAATCAGCGTCTAACATCATCTGTTTGTACATTTACCTGGTTCTGGATCTGACACTGGATTAATGACAGTGTAGATAATTAACCCGATAGAACTCACTATATGAAGCAGAAAGAAATTCAGTCTTATAAAGTTAATCACTTCTTGAGTAGTTTTTATGGCATATTCTTTGACTCAAGTACATATCTCTATGAGCACTTCACTTCCTGTTGAGTCTCTACACTAATAAAGTAACAAAACCTTTATTTGGGGACTGTTTCTGTTTATTCTACCCACCACTGTCCAAAACCCTACTGATATCTTCTGTTGTAATATTTTGAAGAAGGCACAATCTCCCTGTAACCAGGAGCCTCATATATACAGTAAAGCTTTCTTATGCACAAAATGAGGCTGAAAACCTGTGAACTTACCGTCGCTCTCACATACACATCAGGATCATTCATACGTATTGAAGGATGGCTGATTTCAATGTCGACTTCACGACGATCACACAGAGGCATGATTTGTCTCTTACCAACTTCCCGTTCATAAGTCATTGATCGCTGCATGTTGAATATCGGTGTAACTTCACCTAAGTGTTGCCTCCTCTGCCTGCCATGTGCCGCAATACTTTTTAGCTGACCACTTAAATCCGACCACTGATTCATCTCTGAAATTGTGCGGCAGAATATACTGCCGAGGCGACATGGCTCCATTCTGTAATTTCTCTTTTATTGCTCATGTTTTGCCCCCTTCTATTTCCCAATGACTTCAATCTCAGTGTTGCTGAAGTTGCGTTTCCTTCAGGTTGCCATGATTTATCAAGAGAATCTACTGCACGGCTGCTCATTTGTGCGTCTGGGAATATTCATCAGGTACTTTGCATTGACCTTTTAAGGTGGAATCTCGGTGTGGACAGGGCAGTCTGTGAGGTGGAGACACACAAGCTTTCAGACAGGTTGGAACTTATAAATGGAAAATTGCATTCAGGTGTGCGCACGTATAGTTTTATAAATCTGAATATTTTTTGGTGTAAATTGTTATTGCTTTTCGCTAAGTTTTAGTGAATCCTGCACAAGGTTTTATAAATGAGGCCCCTGAACTGCAGACTTTCCTTCAGTGTCCATCTGAACCACAGAGGCTCTTGCTGACTCAAACCTACAAATAAGACACATTTTCCATATAATAAATGTCCAAATATCCACAATACTAGTGTCTGCAACTTGTATATAAAATACTCAATTCACACAAAACCTACTTCAGAATATCTGACTGGAATCTGCTGTTTACATGGCACATGTGAAATCCACAATCTTGCCATATTCAGAAAATAAAGGAACACTAAACCTAGTCAGTGACAGTTACCGCACCATCATAGTGATTCTGGTTCACTGTCATTTTGGACTGTTTTGCCCTTCATTCTTTCTTTCCCCTGGAGATCGTCTAATACAGCCATAATAATGGGGTAAACGAAACAAAAAGAGTATAAAGTGAGAAAAGTAGTTCACCTTGACCACGACCCAGATACCGTCAACTGATGGAGACTGATGAAGGGTCCATGGAAAACTAATTATCATTAAGACCAGAGGGTGAATGTATCCCACTATCCTAGTAAACTACTTCTGTGTGTTTGTGTATCTGTAACAAACCTCTGCCTACACACACACACACACACACACACACACACACACTCTGCAGTGTTTCATAACCTTAATGACTGTTTCACCAGTTTTTAGTGCAATTCTGCTGTTTTTCTGAAAATGGAAGAGTACCTGTGAATGTTTCATTTTCAACATCGATGTCTAACAGAAGCCTCACGTACAAGAAAGAATCATACTAAAATCTTAATGTGAATATTACCAGTAAATCTGATTTAATGATGGTTTTGTTTCAATACTTTTTTGTTAATAATAATCCAAATAGTCAAATCATTATCCATTTCAAGTGAAAAACAGATGTTTGACCCATTTTAAAGTTTCTGTGGTTTAACAGATATTGGCTTCATGATCCCATGTCCTCGTCATCATCCACATCAACATACACTACCAGTAGAAAGTTGTTTCTTTTAGTGTCTCTTTTTTTATTATAGTCAACATTGTCTGCAGTATTAATGGACATTCAAACTGTAAAAGAACACATACTGTATGCAATTATGCAGTAAACAAAAAGTGTTAAACAACCCAGAACATGTTATGTTTTAGATTGTCCAAAATGGACACATTTATCTTTGCACACTGACAAATCAAAAGATAGGAAGGTTTGTTAAAAAATTATTTATGCCATTTCTTGCATTGTCTGAAGATTCTCAGTCATCGAGGTCATGGTATCCAAGGCGTGTGGTTTTCCTTCGGTCGACTGGAATGGAAATTTGGTTTGAATACGTTTCGCTACCTTTCCTTGGGCATTTCTTGCATTCTTAATGTGCTTTAAACGACCATTTGTCTTGTGCAGACAAAGGGTGGCTGCAGAATCAGTTGCCTATTTGTACACTAGTTGTAGTGGTACTAATATATATTATAGTAGAAACACACAGTTCAAAAATGAAGGTCAGTCAATGCAAGAAATCGCAAAAACTTTGATTGTGGCTCCAAGAACAGTCACCAGAACCATCAAATTCTATGTGAGGTTGTGTAAATGTGGATTATCCAGGGCTGGCAGTTCTGCTAAATGTCTCCACTTGGTCTTCCTTTTGTGGGATAGTCCTCATGAGAACCCATGCCATCATAGTGTTTCATGGTTTTGGTGACTACACTTGAGGACACATTCAAAGTTCTTGAGAATTTTTGCATTAACTGACCTTTATTTCTCAAAGTAATGATGGGGTGCCTTTTGTCTCAACTGTTTCTTGCCATAATATGGATTTGTACAGTAGCAACAGATAACATAAATGAATAAAATGTATGATGAAACAAGATGAATCACTCTGAACAATGCAACTATACAAAAGCAATACTAAAAGATAAAAATGAGTTAAAGGAGACATACTGGATCCATTTTCAAGTTCATGTATGTCTCATAACATGCATTTTAAATGTCTCATATTGTGAAATGTATCTTCATTGGGTTTTGAGATTTAATTAAAGTCTAGTTTGTAAAATAAAAAGGTGTGGAAATATGAACATATTCCGTGGTCCAGCGAAAACAGTGGTGTTTCTGCATTATTCTGCAACACTACTGTGTTCATATATGGCTTGGTCTTTACATGATACAGCCTTAACTTGTATTTGTGGATGGCATGGTGAGCTGTGTTCAGACACTGAAGTGTTCCTGAACCCATGCAGTGATTTCCAGTAGAGAATGATGTCTGTTTTTAATGCAGTGCCGCCTGAGGGCCTGAAGATCACAAGCATCCAGTTTTGACCTTTGACCTTCCGCCTGATTCTCTGAATCTTGTAATGATATTATACACTGTAGATGGTGGGATCTTCAAAGTTTTTATGTTGAGGAACATTTTTTTTTTAATTGTTTCACAATTTTTAAACACCGTTGGCCACAGATTGGTGAACCTCAGTCCATCTGTACATCTGAGATGCTCTGCCCCTCTAAAATGTTCCTTTTACACCCAGTCATTACTGATCAGTCACCAGTTAACCCAATTGGTGCCAAATGCTTCTCCAGTTGTTTTTGATTTACCCTTGTGCCAACTCTTTTAAGACATGTTGCTGCCATCAAACTCAAAATGAGCTAATATCTTCCATGAAAACGGTAAAATGTCTCAGTTTCAACATCTGATAGGTTGTTCATGTTCCACTCGGAATTAAATATGGGTTTTTGGGATTGGTAAATCATTGCCATCTGTGTATATTTACATTTTACACAACATCCCAACTGTGGTGGAATTGGGGGTTGTAGGATCCAGGTGGTTCTGATGCTTCTAGATGAAGTTAAATGTAAAGCAGTGATGTGTTTCTGCATAGATTGGTTTTGTGATTTATATTCAGAGCCTCCAGGCCTGTTTTATAGTCGAAAAAGAAATGAATCAAATGACCATCATATTGCATTTCTCATTTAAAAACGCACAATAATATGGAAATGAGGCAACAGGCATAACAAGACAAAAGCAATGTAAAGGATGAAGACAGACATGTATGATTCTAAATTGGCAGCAATTACAGTATGTAAATACAGTATGTAATATGCAGCAAGATCAAAATAATGTAAAACAGCTCAAAAAATGCAACAATACAATAATGACAAAAGAGAATTGACAAATAAAAAAAAAAAACACATCAATAGCATATTTTTTCACTGACAAAATATGAATGAATGACAGCAAAACCACAACAGAAAGCCTTCCCTAATCTCCAACACAAATGCTTATAATATATATATATTTAAAAAAAACTCTAACCTTAACCCCACTCGATCCCAACATGTGTCTATAGCTTTATCACACAGAGTTCTTACTGAAGCTTTTTATTTTTTCCTTCAGGATTATTTTTGCCTTTTCCGCTCACTCGTCTTGGCTGATAAACAGTGCAAATGCCACCTTCTCACAACACCAGTGAACTCATAAACCCCGCTCTCTGCAAGCAGACTCTCTTCACTGGCTTGAACTTTGAAATGTTAATTGTTCTTGTCTTTTTTCCGATATTTATTGACCCCAGCGTTATTATCACGGTGAAGTAGTCGACACCAGAGGGGCTTGCAGTGAGGGTAGGAGTGAGTATGTGTGCCTGCAGGCTGCATTTTCCTCATTACATCCTCTTTGCTCACTTGTTTCTCATCCTTTGCACTTTTCGTCTTCTCCTTCATCTTCACCCTTCTGCACCTCTTTCACGCACTATTTTTACGCTCCTTTCATCCTCGGTCCTTCCCTGCCTTCTTACTTTCCTCCTTCCTCTTGCTGTGTAGCCAAGAAATCATCCATTCTTAATAAGGTTAGGAGATGGATGCAACTCCCTCCATCTATTTCCATTCCTTTCAGTTTTTCCACTTTCTGCTGTCTGATTTTCTCCATACTCTGCATCTCTTTTACAACTCTTTACACACCCGTTGCCTTCTCAGCACCAGACTTTCTCCCTACCATCTAAGCCTGCCTGTACCAGTAGCTCTTTTCGGAGTTGAGTGCGCCCCAGGGTGCAATTGGAAAGCGGAACAATGTAGAACAGCTTGTCATTTGGAACTTCTCAGCAGTTAATGATTTTCACTCAGGCTTCTTGTGATTTCTGCAATTGCAACTTGAATGAAGCCTCATATGTATAAATTTACAGGAAATTTACAAGGACTTGAGAAAAATCATGTTACGGATCACTTTATGTACTTTTGCTTTACAAAAAAAACCTAAATTATAATACATTTAACCTCCTAAGACCCAAGCTGTTATTTGATATGGATTTGTCATTTCTCTTTGATATTTGGGGTTATTGGAACCTGATGAGTATAAATCTAGCATCATTTTTTGACATGAGAAAAATTATGTCAACATTAAAATCAGCTTTGTGTAAGGGTCCAAAACTCTATTTCCACCCTGAACATAGCAGTTTTTTTTTTTCCTGACTGCTTTTGCATTCATAAATAACAAACATTTTGAACATCTTTTGAAAATCACAGTGCAAAATGTGTTGTCCACGCATGTGGATGCCTGGTCCTTGAAATTAAATTCACTGAAATTTGTTGGATGGATGGATGGACAGATGGATGGTGTGAATGGATGGATGGATGGATGGATGGATGGACGGGTGGGCGGATGGACGGACAGATAGATGATGTGAATGACTGGCTGGCTGGATGAATGGATGTATGGATGGACAGACGGATGGGTGGGTGGATGGATGTTGGCCCAAACTGACCATATTTTGACCAGATGGTGCAGTCAGGGAGGAGTGAGGGGGTGGTTATGGAGGTGCTACAAACTCACCAGATTGACTCCTGCTTCACCAGTTTGACTCCCTTCCTCTAACCCCAAGAGTTCGTAACCCCCAGCTGCACTTCCCTACCGCTCAGGGTTCAGTTTAACTCTAGTTTAAACCCCTCACAAAAGTGGCAACAATGGCTGACTTATTATTTTCTTGGCATTTGACCGGTTGATGGTTTGTCATATTACAAACCATTTGAGTGGTTTGAATGTCAGTATATGATGGGTCAGAATGTGTTGGTTCTGTCAGCCATGTTTCTTTTATCTTTGCAGTCTCAGGGGAAATACTTTGAGCTAGTGCAAACTAATTCCTGCTTAAAACACAACCCACACTGCTAACTTATGGTGTCACGTTAAAAGCTATGTTTTAAATGTTAATTGATACAGTTTCTACTAGCAATAGGGTCAACACTGCACTACGTTTAGGATCTGTAATTAGTCCTAGCTAGGCTAATTAGCAAGCTAGTTGACAAGCCATAATCCGGCTAATCCAGCTTTTATAACCTACTGTATAAGCACAATAATTATTAGGCTATGCCACATCTACAATACCAAATTAAGGGAAACAAGCTAAAGTGGCTAACAGGCTACATTAACTTATAGCTTGTGTAACGTAGTAGAGGTAAACCTTATGGAATATATGTGTAAAAGTTCAGTGTCTTAGCCACTACAGGAAAGATGTCTGCCAGAAAATACAGTTTTACTAAAACAAAACAATGCTCCAAATGTATGTCTGAGCAAACTGTCAAATAAAGCTCACTTGGCAGATTTAAATGGCAGCCACCACCTGTCTGTCTGCTTGTATTAGTGATGTTAGATGCTGGACTCCAAAGTGGAATCTGAAATGTACCTCATCGACACACACACCAGAAAAGTTTGTCTTTCAGGCTACTTCTAAATTATGTCCATTGCATGCATTTTCATTATTGTGGTCTAGGAGAAAGAGAAATATTTTTTGTACTGAGTTTCATTTTTTTTTTGGTGCAGTTTTATTCGTGACCATTGGGGAATTGGCAGTTTAACTAGGAAGTCTAAGTTATGACAGTAGACTATGTAAAAAAGATGGACACTGCCACTGTGAGCCATAGATTTCTGAAGAGTTCTGAAGCTCAAACAAGGAACCTCTGGGTGGTGCCAGAGATGGAGTATAAGGGGAGTTAATGTGGGTTATATGAAATAATGAAGCCTTTGGATCAAATACACCCATTAATCAACAAAACACCTCAATTAAACTGCATACATCAAAGTTGTTGATACCAGGCTGTAAACATGTTTATTTCTGCTCCAATGTTGGACATTGTGACATTGGACCAGTGGGAACTGACCCAGGGCTGTTCAGTGAGGCTGATACGGAAGTACCTTTAAATTGTAATCCCGCTGCTTGGCCACTGGAAAACCAGCGGCGGCTCAATGTCATTTAGTTTCATCACATGGCCCCTCCAGTGAACCAGCATAAAACAGTCCATGGCCTAAAACTTAGAATATACTTACTATACATGATATGCACCCATGCTGCATTTAACCCATTTTATGTATTTCACAGCAGAAATTTTGACTTGTCTCAGCATTAAAAAAAAAATCACAGGTGATCTTAACATTAATGAAGGTGTAGCTGAATTTCAGTGTGTCGCAAAGCCGATAAACAATCCCAAACCCTGAGGCTGATGCACTGAAATGAAATGCAGCCATACTGAATTAAAGTCACTTGTTTTCTGCCATAATGAGTTAGAATATTTTCTGTGAAAAGGTCTGCTGTACGCGTGTGCATTCTGCCTCAACAGGTCAACATGTCTCTTCTGAAAAAGGTCAATTATATCCTGCATACAATTCAATCAGGGCTAAGTTTTAGTGATAGAACTCCCAACGCTTCTACTGTATATACACTTCAGTCATCCCCCATCTGCAAAACTCTGTGGAGGACCTCACCTGCTAGCCTTAGTTATCTTCATGTCAAACCCAGACCTGTCAAACCCACATCCTGGCCTGTCATTCAGGTTTCAGCACTTGCTCCACAGTTGCGCACTTTGGAACACTTACTAATGCAATATTATTCAAAAATTTTAATTAACAGGACTTTGCAGAGTCTTGCTGTCTTTCTACTAATTATTCTGATATCTAATTGCCCTTGAACAGGCTTATGCTGGATTCGATGTTCTTGAATCACAAATCCATTGAAGGAAAAGTCTGTTTCACTGGCTGTGAAACAGATTGGCTGTGGGAATGGCAAGTACACACTGACCTGATGCGGATTTTCATTTCTAATCTCTCTATTTGGACTTAAGAGAAAAAATACAAACAAACAAAAAAAAAAAAAATGATGTACACTCTACTCAGTAGTGTACATCAAATTATCAGCACTCCGAGGTCTGGTTTATTATTGTAATGGTGGCTATTTTGTGTAGTAGGCCATTTGATTAAAAAAAATGAAACAAAGAAATAGAAATCAAATCAAAATGACCCAAATTTACCAAAATTGTCAACATTACTGGAATGAAACAAAACATAATCAAAAAAAGAATGATTAACAAAAGAACAAAAATGGCAAAAGACAAAATGAAAATCAATACAGAAAACCAAAATGATCAACAGCATGAACAAAAAAAAAAATGTACAAAATGATCGATGAAATGAGCAAAAATTGATTGAAAAAAATATTAAATAAAAATTAACAAAAAACATGAATAATAAATGATAAAAAAAGTACCAAATTAGCAAAAATAGTCAGTATTTTAAAAACAAATTAAAATATTCAACAAACAAAGTAAAGTATAGCAAAGTAAAAAACAACAAATTAAAACAAACAAAATAAGAAGCAAAATAAAATTACTGAAATACCTAATAATGTATCAACAAAAGATCAAAATAATTTACAACATGAACACAATTAGAAAAATAATGAGCAATAAAAACTGAGTGCAAATAGTAAATAAAATAACAAAATAAATCAATAAAATAAACAAATTAGCAAAAAAAAGTGTAAAGTAAAATTAAACTAACTAAAGTATCAACAAGATAAACAAAAAAAAAAAAACAGCAAAATAATCACCCACATAACAAAATGAAAAAAAAAAAAACATGTTGATGACCTGACTTAATTTGCATATTTAATTAGGTCACAAGGTCACCAAGTGTGAAAATGACATTTTGGGCTCTACAGACCTAGGAGCTGGGGCTCTGAAATGTTGTGTCCCTCCTACACCTTGGGGGGGACACCTGACCTTGACCTTGAAGATCAGTACGGTCTGAAAGTTGGATATCCCAGTTACAAGCCTTGCATATGTTCATATGAGCAACCTTAGGTCCCAGAGAGACCGAACTTTACACAGGATTAGTCCCACTAGGGGGAGGGTTACCATGGTAACATGATGCATATTTAATTAGGTCACAGGGTCACTAAGTGCAAAAAGTGTCTTGAGCTCTGTTGACCTCTGCTTTGACTCTAGATCTCTATAATTGTATGTGTACCTACTAGGGGCCTGACAGCACCCTCCAGCCAATCAAATGGCTGGACCTTGACCTTGAAAATTGGTAGGGTCTGAAAATTGTAAGAGACCTAGATTATTTTAACAGGGTACACAGGTTGTTAGTCCAGTTTTCTGTAAGAAGCTTTTATCTATTTTGGAGGACGGCCAACAGCAAGTGACACTGCAGAAACACTCAAGGACCAAACAGTGACACATGGATTTGTTTCTGCAAAAAACAAATATAAAGCCCACCGGCAGGGGATTAGTCGATTCATGGCCTTCTTGTTATGAATTGATTCCTTGTGCAGCTTTAATCCATATACTTCTTGTTTTCATCTGCTACTCGCATATCCATAGTTCATTTTTACACATACAGTGATAAACTTGCAAACATTTCCTACCTGTTCCACAACTTGTGTAAAACTCAGATGCCCGTTTTGTCCTTCATATAGAAAACCCACCCTCCTCCCCTCCTTTGTGCCTGCCTGTTCCCCACATTTTCTTCCACTTTGTCATTGTGCCGTTTTCTGGCAGTTGTTGTCAAGAGGAACAGTTTGTATCGCACGGTAAAGCACCGATCAAAGTGCCGCGCCTGCCACTTCCAATCCTATTGAGGATGGAGCTTTCACTGAAGCTATAAATTAGCTCCCAGAATAGTGTGTGTTGATTGTATGCATGCATATAGCAAACCGCCATCAATCATGTGTGGATCAGCGCTTTTGCATGATACTTGTGTTCTTTTGTTCTGTCACATTAATAAACTTTTCAGTCCTGATGCTGCAAACAAGTCCTATCACAGCCCACTGCACCTGATCTGCTGGTGACACTGTGTGTGATATGGTCTGTGTGGATTCTCTAGTGAGCAATTATGTCCAAAAAAGGGGAGGAAAAATTTGTCAAGAGCCACAAAAATATTTGAGCGTTAATGGATCATATGACATGATGCAGACTTTTCAACCCTCTGTGTAAAATGTGATCATTTTCACAAGATTTAGACCCTGTTTTTAATTGAGAAAAACAGACAGTATACCAAATGTCAAAACAGAAAAACATTTTTGAATTTGATGCCAACACCACACTTAAAAAAAAACTTAACTCAAGGTCATGTTAATGACTCCGTTACATCACCTCATCTTTTAACAGCAGTCACTAGATTTACATGACACCTAAAGAAACATTATTGCAACAGACTCAAACTGGACTTTAAAATGTACATGTTCAACTGGAACTGAAGTTTGAAAAATTGGGACTAACACCTAGATAACGCGATTGAAAGTTGATCTACACCTGCATGTATACAGACCAGTCGGATTGGAAGGGGACTGGGGGTTCTGTGTATGCCTTAGAGCATGTAAAAAGGCTGACTTCTAACTGCTGAACATGGAAAAAACTGATGGAGTTCATTTTTGGAAAAATACAAAGACACATCATGATGAAATTTTAAAATATATGCTAACTTGCTAGCTCACTTGACTATTTTTGTGGTCTGCAATATTGTAGGTCATCCAGAAATGGCCGAATAATAAGATGAAAGAGTGCATGTCACCACCTATTGTAGCAGAAGCAATATGATTTCAAAAATAAACTGATTACACTCGTGTACTGTATGTATACTGGGACAAAGACAATATTCCAATTAAATGGCTTAGTCGAGCTATGGCATCTTCTCCCATTGATGCATGATTTTAGCTGCTCAATGGTCCAGGATCTTCCTTGTTATATCTTCAGCAGGTGACAGGTCAGGTCTACATCAGACTAGTTCAACACCCAGACTCTTTTATTGCTGTTGCAATACGTGCAGAATGTCATTTGCCACCATCTGCTGAAATTAACAAGGTCTGCTCTGACAGCAGTGCCATCATCTTGACAGCATGTGTTGCTCCAAAACCTGTAGATATTGCCTAGCAGTTACTGTTGTCGTCCCAGATGTGCAGGTTCCCCATGCCTTGGGCACTAATGCATCCCCATATCACAGATACTGGCTTTGAACCTTTGAGCTTTACATTACTTCATACTCAGCTTCTCTGGGATAGCAAACACCAGGTGTGTTTTAAGCATTTCACACCTTTTCCAAACCAAGGCATGTGGTTTTCCTTCTGTCAACTGGACTGGAAATTTGGTTTGAAGACGTTCCGCTACCTATCCAGAAAGCTTCTTCAGTTCTGAACCAACTACTGTTCAACTCACTGAAATGAAGACAATATATTTCTCGTGCACATCATCCTATGTCCCCCTTAGGAGGAATAGAATAGAATGGAACCATAGACTGTATACATTACTGGACAAAGTGACAGTGACGTCACATTAGTTTCTGAAGGGCTGTTTTGCGGCCAATCGAGTTGCCACTTCCTGGATGTTGAAGCCAAAAACAGGATGTAACCATATTTGGACAAACAGCAGTGAGGCTTATGAAGCGTTCATGCCATGGGACTCATGGGAGAGCCAACATTAGCCGCTATCTTACTGATGCGGTAAAACTTCACCATGCAGTGTCAAACAAAGTCATATCACAGTGTTGTTAGTGTAAACACTTACCCACAGTTGAGTGCATCTCATATACAACTATGAACATATTGAATAAATAGAAGATACAAAGGTCTGAATCAGTCCGACTTCGCTATAGCGAGCTGCTGCTACAGCGACATGTCAAATCCCAGCACGACAGTCATTTGTTGGATTATTTGTTGTAATATCTTCATAACGAAGCAAAAAGTTAAAGATGGACCATCACATTACTTAGAGGGTCCAAATAAAACGTTTGAGACCATGATGACCCATGAAAAAAAATTATTTGCTTAGTGTTTTCAGATAGAAGTCCAATGTATCTCTATGGGAAAAAAACTTCTTGGAACCAGCCGATTGATTTCCCAGCGGCCAAGCGGTGGGATTACAACAAAGTTACTTCCACATTGACCTCACTGAACAGCCCTCGTCGTTGCCCCTTGAACAGAACAGAATACAATAGAACAGAATGGAATAGAATAGAATGAAATGGAATAGAATAGAATGGAATGACCTCTTTACAAGTGTAACAGTATAAAAATGGTCACTTAAACACTTAATAGATTAAGTCAAGTAAATTAATTTTTTATGTTAAAATGAGTTGCACATTTTATGCGTTGCATATATTTAAACCTCTGTCCCTAAATCTGAAATATACTGTGAGGTAAAAGTTCTGCCCCAGTGCTACAGATGTCCATTAAATGTCCCGGAATATATTGCAAAAATGCATGAGGCAGGGCCCAGGAAAACATAAACAGTGCAGTTAAAGTTCCTATCTCCTAACGCTCCTCCATAATCCAAAGCCATTACACTGATATACAGTCCTGCGACGAAAAAGAAATGCTTCTTTGTATTCTGAAATTACATTTTGCACCAGTCATGTTTGAGCCCATTTCCACAGAAAGCCAGCCTTTTATGTATGTATTCATTTATTGTTGATGGACATATATTGAATTATGACGCATACTGGCACCAAGTAGCTGCAAAATAAACCTGCCAGCAACCAAGCACATGCAAATACTGTATGGACTGTATATCTGTCAGTCAGCACATAGACCAGGCGTTTAGTGTTTTTTTTTAGCGTTTTTTTTTTTTTTTTCTTCCCATTTTTCAATCTGACTTCTATTGTTATATCACAACATATTTTCAGTAACAGCAAAATAAATGTCTGTGCTAGTTTTATTGGAGCTTTGTGAGCCTATTGACACGGTTTGGGGAGAATTTAGGAGAATTCAGAAATAGACTATAAATGTCAGTGTTGTTTTCATTAGCTTTTAATCATGTGAAATAGGGATTATTGTGTCTCTGTTGCTGTAAAATGAGCCGTTTATGTCGACACATGGAGCGGGCTTCCTCTCGCATCACTGTCTCTCTGCAGTACAGTAGCTCAGAATGGACAGTTACAGCTGGGGGCATCCAGTGTTCAAATGCATTACCATCCACATCCATGTCTGAGTGCATCAGATTTAATGTCCTTTTAGAGTGAACAAACTGAATACTGACTAACAAGGGTTTTCTTGTTTTTTGTGGCCAAGGTAGGGACATTTTATTGAAGTTTCATGCGGTTTCCCTGTCAGTAACAGCTTTAACCTTTTTTTTTATATTTGATGTTGGTGTTGAAGTTGATGTACAATATGACTATAATTTTTTCTCTGATTAGTGTAGTGTTTTATCAGTCAGACGACTCTGAAGGTCTTGGGATGCTGGGGTTTAATATCTTTACATATGACTATTTCATTACAATGAAATTAAATGAAATACTGTCTTTATTACATCACCTTGTCTACATGATGTTGATGCGATGATCGGTTTATACCTTTACTGCATAAGTTCAAAGGAACAAAAATTGAAGAGAAGAGTAAAGAAAACATGATTGGACAAAATGGAGGAAAACTAAAAAAGCAGAAAGAATAGGAACAGTTGAATCCCCTATTGTACAGCATAAACTAAATAAAAACAAACTGAACAAAATAGGTAAGAAAATGAAAACAAAAATGAACAAAATAATCAAGTAAAAATTTTAATTATTCAACAAAATGAACTCAAATGAACGAAAGCAGGATTTATTTTATTTTGTTTTGTATAATACTGGTAAATAGATGTGAAAAATCGCTTAAAATTCTTTTACTGGTGAGGAAAAATGTACATTTCATTGACGCTGAGGGGATGAACACCCATCCCCTGAAATCTCCACGCATGGATTTCTGCATCACATAGATTTTCATCAGCAGTGGTGGTCAAAACAAAAACTCCCATGACCCCACGTTGCTTTATCATCTGTTACCGTCTAATGTTACTATTTTGTCTGAGAGACCTCTGGTGGCAGCATTTACATCTGATCGATTTAATGTCTGCCTTCTATGAATTGAAATTAAGCCTCTATATGTAATTATTGTTTGTGGTGCTCCCCAGCGTTTGGGTTGGGGTCCCTTTTTTCTTTCCTGTGTACACACTTCTACTCAGCACTTCTAGCAAAGAAATACAATGTACTACTATGCAGCTGACCCTCAATATGGACAGATGCAGAAACATTCTAACTGATACTGACAGCTCTCTTCTGCTTTTTGTTTACAGATATTCAGAAGAGCGGACAAAGATGGTAAGTAAATTCAAAATGGTTGCCAACGGAATGCATATTTGCAATTTTTTTTACTTGATTGTAAATGCTGCTAGGTCATACAGATCTTGCTAGTTTTCTTGTTTGTCATGAATATTTAAAGCTATACATGGGTAATTTTTTGACATGCATGGTAGTACTGTATATAATAGGTAGTTAATATGTTGTCAGACATGTAATAAAACGAACAGAGAAAACAGAAATTACCATAGTAGTTGAAGCTTGTTTCACCCTAATCCATACTTTGATTTTCCATTATATCTTTGTTTGTAAATGTGTAAAAGTTATATTGCAATTATTGTGGGCAATACTGCAGTTTATGATTTGCAATTAAGATTTTGGATCATCCAAACGCTCTCTAACAATCTTCAGACAGGCCTGGAAATGGACTGGCTTAAGTAGGAGGACACGTCTGGCACTGTAGGATTTGAATCCCTGGTGTCCCCCACATCGAGGGAGATTATCAGTGGTCTTGTATGTCTTCCATTTTTTAGTAATTACTCCCACAGTTGATTTCTCCACACCAAGCTGTTTACCTATTGCAGATTCAGTCTTCCCAGCCTGGTGCAGGTCTACAATTTTGTTTCTGGTGTCCTTTGACAGCTCTTT
>JAQQAE010005009.1:0-18102 GCA_029823295.1 Pseudamia nigra | reverse complement strand
AATTATTTGGACACCAGAACAGAAGACATGTTTGGCGTAAACCAAATACAGCATTCCAAGAAAAGAACCTCATACCAGCTGTGAAGCATGGAGGTGGAAGTGTCATTGTTTGGGGATGATTTGCTGCAGCAGCACCTGACCAGCTCACCATCATAGAATCCACCATGAATTCTACATGTGAAACCATCTGTAAAAAGATAAAGCTGAAGCGGAACTGGACCCTGCAACATGACAATGACCCAAAACATACCAGCAAATCCACCAAGGACTGGTGAAAAAAACTAAGTGGAGAGTCCTGGAATGGCCAAGTCAAAGCCCGGATCTTAATCCCATTGAGAAGCTGTGGGGTGATTTGAAAAGGGCTGTACATGCGAAAACCATTCAAACCTCTCTCAGCTGAAAGAATTCTGTGTTGAGGACTGGGGCAAACTTTCTTCACACTGATGTCAGACTGGTAGATGGCTTTATTAAAAAAAAAAAAAAAACCATCTCACTCAAGTTATTTCAGCCAAAGAGGGCAATGCTAGCTATTACAGGGGTAGGGTGTCCAAACTTTTTCCCCCCATTAAAATTATTTTTTTGTTCCCATCCTTTGTTTGATGAGTAAAACATTAATTTGTTAAATTAGTATTAAAATCATTTTTCTCCACAAATTAAAAATAAGACTGGACATTGATATATGAACATTTCTTAATAAAGTGCAGACTATTTAATGGGGTGTCCTAATTTTTCACATGACTGTACCCAAACACACTACAACACAACAGCTTTTTTATATAAAGAAAAGTTTAATCTGGAGACTATTTACAGAAGTAAATTTCATTGAATGCAAGGCACAGTCAGAAGAATTTCATTGCTGTCAAACCTGCTGTGACGTTTAAAAAAAAAAAAAAATGCAACACATCCTTGTATATGATCCAACTTTAAACAAGAGTAACGAACAAAAACACGCTGTACATAAAATATTCAGTCTTTGAACAGTCTATTCTGGATTCTCTTTTTTCTTCTTTTTCTTCTTCTTCTCACTCACAGCTGTTTCTGGTGCCTCTTCTGGCTCCGCCTCCACAACTTCAGACTTCCGTTTCTTTTTCTTTTTGGTTGGTGTTTCCGTTTCCTCTGCATCGTTGTCTGCGATAATCACGACTTCCTCGGCCTCAGCCTTTCGCTTCCTTTTCTTCTTCACTGGCGTCTCTTCTGCTCCGTTCTCTGCAGCCTCCACCTCCTCTTGTGCTTCATCTGCATGTTTCTTCTTTTTCTTCTTCACCACGTTAACTTCAGTCTCTCCATTTGCCACCTTTAAAAGAAGCAAAAATGCAGGCAAGGACAAATAAGCAACTGTCTTGGAGGGATCTGAACCATCACTGAAATTAGATGCCCAGCAATACAACTGGAAGTGTCCAATAAGGATTTTTGTATCAATCTTTCATTTTACTTCAGTGTCTGACTCGCTTCAGTGACATAATCCACTGTTAGGACCAGCCAATGGTTCGGAGTCAGTCTGATCTTGCATGTCGTACACTGAAACAGGACCACCAGACTGGGTCAAATCTCAAATCTATACATGCTTCAACAGACCACGATACCAAAGACTCACCTCTGCTTCTCTGTTGGCTTCACCATTTTCCTGAAGTTCTTGCAACTTCTTTTCACGTTTCTTGCGTTTCTTTTCCTTCTTTTCCAATTTCCTCTTTATTTCAGCTGTAATGTCACCAGCCTGGAAGAAAAAAAAAAAAAAAAAAAAAAGCTTTTAATTTTAACCAAAGAGAAACCAGATACTTCTGAAGAGACAAAATGCTGCGTCAGGCTCATTAAATCAGTTTTACCCCCACAGTGATGTCAGGAGAGACTTATCACTCACAGCATGGACTGAAATCAGTTTACTTCTGACTGTCCACACCAAGCACTAGCTATACTTGTACAAATTGTTAGTGAAAGTTGTGCTACTATTGAGCCTGCTTAGTGGTTTGTCTAGGAAAATGGACACATTACTCATCTTGAAATTTGATTTTCTTTAACTCCAAACTCAAAAAACCTTCACAAAAGCAGTGACCATTCTTCAGACTACCTCTGCTAATTTCCAACTGCAAATCTGTCTAGATCCTCCACAGCCCAGACCTTAAAATTGCAGTCATTTGTGACTGGATATAGTAATTACATCAATACAGTATATTATGAACAGTAAAAACATCAAATTGGAAAACACCAGAACTAACATAATTATCAAATCCAGTACATCATACTGGCAAAAAATGTCACCCGATGTAGCCTTCTCTCATCACAACAAAAACAATATAATGCACATACTGCAGTGCTGGACAGTTCGGATGAAAAAGCTAATTAAAGTCAGACAACTGAGGAAGGCCAAGTAAGAACTATGCTCACAGGAGCATGTGTCAAAATATCAAGTGCAACACATTTCATTTTCACTTCTGAGTGAAGTGGATTCATTCACCTTGGTTCCCCTTCTCTATGGTAAAAATGTCTTTAAAAAAAAAAAAAAAAAAAAAACATTCCATATAGCGAAAATCCATCTTTTAGGAGTTTCTCAGACTGAGATGTACAACAAAAACAGAAAATAAACTCGCTCAACAGAGCCAGTGCTCAAATCTGCACAAGTTGACCAACAGGAAAAACAAGCAGTTTAAAATTTGTGACATCACAAATTAGAACCAATCACAACTGAGCTAAAATTAGCTCCAACCCCTGGGAGCAGCTGCCAATATTCCAATTTCTCATCACAAAAGTATCCAGAAAACATCAATTATTCTGCATTTGAAACACCTTTGGGTCTAAATTTGATCCCAGGTCAGGTTGGGAATGATTCAACCAGTGTTTTCTGACTCAAAGTGGGCAGATATAAGTATTGTAAAATCAAAGTAGGTAATGTGGGTAAAAGCTTTTGGGAAAAAAAATTTAAAAAGAAAAACTGTTTGGCCAACATGAGGCCTTTTAACAGAAGAACAATGGATTAAAATCAAATGTCTCTGAACCGGCCCTTTTAAAAAAAAAAAAAAAAAAAAAAAAAAGGAAATGACATGTTTACTTCATGTCTGCATCTAGTTTCTGTCCTCATATCAGTCTTCATTTTGGGCTCTGATATAGTTGGAGCAGCTGTTAAGACAACAGTGTGTAGATGTTCCCAGTGTAAACTGTTTAGTGCTTGATGTGGCCTTTTAATCCCATCCATTGCATTTTATTATATTGTGAACTCACCTCTTTCACAGCCTCTTTCATGACATCCACATTCTTCCTTGGTACATCCCCAGTCTCGTAGAAAGACAGCCGCTCTTCCACCTGTTCACGCAACTTGTCACCAAACACACTTGTAGGGACCTCTGGGGAAGAAAAAAAAAAAAAAAGAGGTTGAAAAATGCATATAAAATCAGAGGAGCAGCAGGAGACAGATGCAGCTCATGTCCCAAGAGTTATGTGGCCTTGCTCAGGTATTAGCTTCTCAACATCAGCCCAAAGGGATGAATGCTGTTGACGAAAAATATGAGCATCACTGCAAGATACGCCTCCAGAAAAGAAACCAACTCGAGTCAGTAGCCTATTTTACTTACCAGAGAAACAATCAATACGCGAGGCGATGGTGCACTTGTTTGCCAAATATCTGGAGATGCGGCCTTTGTTCTTGGCAGCAGCACGTCCAATGAAGGTTGAGTGGAAGATCAGACCATATTTGGGCGTGTTGCCTCGAGTTTTGAGGGCTCTGTGTAGAAATAAAACTTTACAGTAAAAGCAACGAATAAAAAGCAAGTTCTATGAAAAAGTGAGGCATGTGTGTAATCTAAAAACAGGGTGTCTAAAGATCTCCAAGAGACATACCCATTACTTTATAAATGGAAATAGTCTGAACCAAATTTAAGATCAAGTTTTGGACAAATCATCCTTTTCTCAAAGTATGCCAGTATAAAGGCAGCTTTTATGTATTCACATAACATTCTGTTTTGCTCTTTAAATGTGAAAACACAAATGTATCAAAACTGTCTTATATGCACATTAGGTTTCACAATATTAAAAAGGAAAAAAGAAAATTCCAACTAAAAGGCTCAAAAATGTACAGCATGACTCACTTCAAGACCACTATGAAAGTAGGTCAAATGTTTGTAGCAATTATGACCTGACAAAATTAACTTTAAATCTGCTAAATCCTTATAATCAACCCAAATTAAAAACAGATTAAGTTAATGTATATGCCTTGCAATATAGTGTCAAATTTGGCAGCGCAACTAGAGCAAACCAAATATAAAATCTGAGGGTTTAACAGGTTTAGCAGCTGCTGGATTTCTGACAGGCCAGTAGCCATTTACAGACATGTTCTACAAATGTCTGTCAATGAATTCAGGACAGACAGTAAGACGTAACAGAAGGGCTTCAGCCTAATGGACTGACTTTTACAAGTCTCTACCTCAGTGCTGTGGGTGGGTGCTCAGACTGTGGGGGTGCTTTAAGGGAGAGAGGGATCACTCTGGAGGAAACACTATGTATTCTCCAGTCACCCTGCTCTGCTCCAGCCCAGCCCTGCCATCACTGCAGCCACTTCTTTCCCCAGCAGGGAGGGGGTGCCCCAGTACCTGAACAGGGCCTTCTCTGCTCCCAGGATCTGAACTGTGGATGCCGGATACTTGGCAAGATTGGTCAGACTGCCAGCATGCGAGATGAGACGAGCTCCCACCTAAGCGTGAAACAGCTTGAGTCACAATACAGCCAACCTTCAAGATTGCTTACATTCATTACAAAAAAAAAAAAAAGTTTAGCAACCTCACACCAGGGCCATCAGTACCGGAATAAGCTTCTCATCACACCGTTTCAGTGGATTGACAGATTTTGGTATAACATCATTGGTCCCATCTTTGACATAAAACTAGATATGCCTTTCACTCACCACTTCTCCGATTAAGGCAGCCAGGTTTGGGGCAACTTGGCTCATCTTAGATCGCAGGTATTCCTGCAGCTCCAGTCGATAAGCAGCCAGAGACACTACCCGATTGGAGAACCTCTCTATGTTTATCAAGTCGATAGGAGAGATATCCATACCTGAAGAACATTCAGATACAGGCATGAGCACAAGGACATGACCGCTTATTTAATATAATCATGTACACCATAATTAAGTTTACAGATAAATCTCTTGTGCACTGAGTGACTGTTTCTCCCGACAGGATCCGCAGTGAGGATTTGTGTGCCTTCACTACAGGTTTATGAGAGAGTTATTCTGCCCCCCTGCGTTAGGCACCAAGAACATCACCTGTCCAAGGTGGACAAAAAAGGGGCATGATGTACTGTACATCTACATTTAATGTGAGACCTTTAGACTGAGCCTACAAATGCAAATCACATTATAGTACAAAAGGTTAACTATGTTTGCTCCTTGCAATTACCCAGAAACCTATTTAATGCATCAAGAGCATTATCAGATAAAAACTGTTGTACAGACCCATTGAAGAGCGTGATGCATCCAGGATGGCTTGAGCCTTGGCAGAGTCCATTACCACCTCCTCCAGGGTCTCCAGACTCTCCTCTGTCAGCTCCTTCCTGTTTCCGATGAGCTGTGCCAGTCTGCAGTATGTTGAGTTGTCGGTCACTATTTTGATCAGCTCCGGAAAGTGATAGCCATACCACTCACTGGAGAAATAGAAGAGAAGTCGATGAGTAACAATACACTTGTGAAATCAAGAGCCTACCCTTCCACATGATCTTAAAACAATCGTGCATAGTGAGGAAATGCATTCAGGTTGGTTGTAGACTGTCTCATCCAACGGCATTTCTCCACCAGATTACAGCTAGTAGAGTAGTTGTGTCAGAGGAGGTTGATGTTCCTCCCGTTTCTATACAGCCAGCACTCTAAGGTGTGCTGTCTGTGGTAAGCATTAGGAGGATGATCAGACAGTAGCTATACTGGAATCTGTTCGGGACTAAGCCATATACTACCATCATCATGTTGACCAGTGATGACACATTTACAGAAGTAGTGATGAAAACAGCCTTACCGGACACGCATAGAGAAAGTGTTGATATCCTTGTCCAGCTGATCCAACAGAGCAATAGACTGGATAATCATGTTGTCAGCCCTGTTGACGTTGAACTTGACCTTAGCTCTGGAATAGCTGTGGCCAAGACCCAACTGAGCCTTGGAAGCAGCATGAGCTGTCAGGCCCTTCACCAGGGAGTGGAAATGCAGACGCACACCTGTGGAAACAGACATGCATATAAAGTGTCTGATGTAGCAAAAAAAAAAAAAAAAAAAAAAAAAAAATCAATGGTATCACAGCGCATGCCCTGTGGCTGATCAGCTTTTCAGTATGAACCATCATCAGTTTCAGGATCCAAAAATCACATCATAAGCCACTTTTTAAAGATATTTAATTTTAGCAGCAGACCTAACAGCAACTGCATACAACTGTTACAGTGGGAATTACTACACAAGTACCCATTTTTGAAAATTTCTTACCCCTAATTATTTCTGCAACAACTCCACTAGTCTGTATGGAAATGCTAAATTCTTCCTGTAAAGCTGCTCCAATCTTGGCATCTGATACTCCCAACATTGCCTTCTTCTTTGCAGAATGAGGCAGATTTGTCTCAAGGAACAACTTTAGATCAGCATGAACCACACCTGCAGAGAAAGAATACACAAGTTGGTTTTAAAGCTCTCCACGAAACGCACTCGATTCTACATGGCTTTCCTCAACTGTTCAGGATTCAAGTTCAACTGTCAGCACATCGATTCAGTGGATTGACAGATTATAAAAGACATCATTACAACTGTGACATTTACAGACAGAGAAGGACAACGACTCGCCTTCAGAGATGGCATTCATGTTCTCCAGGGCAGCCTGGGCTGACTTGAAGGGGAAGAAGGCAGCGAGGCTCACCATGCTGTTAAACTTCCCGATGTTCAGCACGCTCTGCTCAACCTGAAACACACTCATCGTTATTTAAGCCGCACCTGAAGGCCACGATCACCCAGCTGTGAGGACACCAGACCAACCTGAGGAAGCAGCATGCCGATCTCCTCCACCTCTTTGACGGCGAACAGCGCATAGCCCGCCGCGTGCTCGAACAAGACGTGCAAGAGCACCTGCGGAGGTAAAACGTACTTAACTATACATGCATTATACACAGCCGTGTGGATAAACCAGTATGGTTTACTAGAGTTTGACAAGTCTCCACGTGGTCACGGCAAAGCATAACCCGCTCGTTGGGCATTAATTATTCTGATGGCGTATTTAAGGTTAAGTTTTAAAAATAATCTCTCCAGCATCGGGACTCATGCACTGAGTGTAGCGCATGTAATTCTGATGGATACATTGACCGCCATTATTTCTCCACGAACCACGTTGTCGTCATAGTTTACCCACGTGTTAGCCAGGCCCAAGTCCTACACGCGTAGCAAGCTTACACTAGCATCGAGCTAACAGCCGCTCACAAAGACAATGCGGTCTCGATTTCATGGACAGCATTTCACTACATGCATTACTGCGACTACGTAAAGTCGACATTAGAGAGATGTAGTGTCACAGCCTATAAACCGAATAATGCGTACATATTTCCTGCTTCTGTTAGCATAAGGAGTAGCTAACTCCTCAACTTTAGCCAACAGGCCTCGTGGTTGTAGTTTAAAAATCAAGAAAAGTCGACACTTCTATTCAAAAATCGTTGACGACACCTAAGACTCTTCAACTATAGTCTATGCTGGCAGACTATGTAACTATGTCGTGACAGCCCGGACAATCCTTACCATAATTAGAAAATCTGTGCAGCCAAACGCAACGCGTCCAGCCCGTCCCTTCACCCCGTGAAAAAGAGGGGAAACTGACGTTTACTGCGTACAACTTTCAGACCCAGATAACGCGATAACCATTATATCGCGAGATTTATTGGAAGGACAAGTCTTGAGGATAGTTCCCGAAGTGAGAAATAAAACATTTCCTTCCTTAGGCCATGTAACTGGCGAAATATTACTCCTTTTCCAATTTTTTTTATTGTAAATGAATCCAAAGCTTTTCAATGCATTTTATTCTTTACTTGTAAAAGATGAGATGCACAACAATATATATTTTACCGGATACTGTAGATAAAAACGAAGGCATCTAAAATAATATATAAAAAAATAAATATTAAATATAAAGGATTAGATGTATAAGAGTATGTATTTTAATCTTTACATGTAAAAGATAGTATGAAAATGTAAAAGAAAATATAAAAATGAACAAACTACACAAAGTGAATAAAGAATTAACAAAATCCACCAAGAGAATAATGTAACTAACAAAATAATAAGGTAAAACTGCTGTGTTGCACAACCTGTTTGTAGATGTAGGTGCAAATGGTTTTTCACAAAGGTCCGGTGGGTTTGGATACTGTTGCTTTTTCCCATAAGAAATGAAATCAAATAAAACTGCATTTCGTGTCTACTCAAGTTATCTCTGTCTAATATTAAAATGTGTTTGATGATCTGAAGCATTTACGTGTCACAAATATACATAAAGAATAAATCACGAGGGGTCAAATACATTTTCACTGCACTGTGCACTGTAAATTAATCATAATTTTACGTATTTTACTCTTTTGTCTTCTGGTGTTTATCAGCATCTTGCTCTGTGAGTATTTTACCCTTTAAATGTAAAAAGTGTTAAAATGTATACGAATGCAAACTGAACTTATTATGTTAATTTGATCTTGTCAGCACCTGTGTATGCTTTCACATCATCAAAGCAAAATAAGAAAGTAAGCACAAAATCAACAAGACAAACAAAAAAATGAATGATACAAACAGGAAAGTAAACAAAATAATCCAAAATCCTCAGTGTGGAAAAGGCAGAAATGATTCAAATATCCAAAGTATTGTGAGGATTTTTCTCATTTCAAAGACACCAAAAACATTAAATATTTCATTAGTGCTTGTACTTTGTCTCTGTAGTACTCAGCTGTATTACGTCACACGCTGATTTGAATTATTCTATTTAATACTAACAAAGCAACAGGAGAGTGGAAAAGGACACATAGGTGCTGTAGACATTCTAATGTTCAGTGTGTGTGTAACAGAACTCAAACTAGGTGTATTCCTCATAACAAAGGACATGTCAGTCCTTCAAAATCATAGGCAGGAAGCCACCACTGCATCATTGTTGCAATATATTTATTTATATACACAGTACAAAATGTTCAGCCTGCATTTAACCCTCATACCCTGTTTAGTGTCCTTTTCAAGATTTTTTTTTGATAACTCAACAGTGGTTATGCTTTTTGCTGTGCTATTTGGCAAAGTTGTGTATTTTCAAACCAAGTTTGATATTACAGATACACACAAATTTCATATTCTACCTAAATTGTTACATTGTTACCATTCAGGGACATAAGCGTCCGCTTCAAAAAGCCATAAAAATGGTACGTGTTAATATTTTTTCTACTTCGTTTTACATAAATCTTTGAAACAACTTCAGTTCTGATCAGAAATACCAAATATTTAATTGTCAGAATTTGTAACTCTTGATATGCCAGTGTGGAATCACAATATTTTCTTCAAAAAACACAAAAAATGTAATATTTTCAGTAGTCCGAATGCAAAGTGGATTTTTCTTGGGGGCATTATTACAGTCTTGGATGTGTCATTGATTAGCAACACCACTGATTTTTTTTTTAATGGATTATTATTTTTTGTGCTATAAATGATTTACAAAACAACTCCTATTAAAACTCATTAAAAATGAATGTCCTATGGCTACTACTTTTTAAAAATCTGACAATACAAATAGCCGTTGACATATATTTAGCTATATTCACACATGGTAATCAACATCAATGTGTTATTTAGGTTTGCAGAAAGGAGACATAAAACCCACTCCTCATAGGTAATTAACAAACATGAGCATGAATCAATTACTAATAAATAAAATTAATGCGGTGCTGGTGACAGCGCTGCTCACATGGAAATCCTGTTTCAGTGGTGTAGCTAAAGGTGAGTTCAATAAATGTAAATATATTGCACTAGTAATGAGTATCACTGATGACATAAGTAGGCTACAAAATATATTACTCAGTCATTTTGTGTATGTAAGACTGAGGTTATAGCTACACTTACTGTACATATCTGGCATAAAGTTTTTGTGAATTTTATTTGTGGTTAAAAATGTCATTCGTTACATTAAATCAATATTTAAAAAATAAACATCAAATTAACAAATAGAAAATTAAATAAGTCATGTCAAAAAATTTTAACAAAGTAAACAAAACTACACAAAATTAGCTGAGGGTTCAAGAAAAGGAAACAACGGTTATCAAGAAAATTTACAATCGTGAAACCAAACAAAAAGTAATAAAACAATCCACAATGAACTAGACTGAGCAAGAAAGAAACTAAATGAAAATATGTGTTCATTTTATATTTACTCTGGTTATCTCTGTCTAATATTAGAATTTGTTTTATTATCTAAACATGGCAGTGGGTGGGTCTCTGTAATGTTATGTAAAAGTAAGACACAGGGTTATAACCATGACAGTGCACTTATGTAGAGGATGTGTGAACATAAACCTATCATCATCACCACACAGGAAGGCTTTAAGTGTCAAATACAGGAAAACAGTCATGAAGTTTCCAAGGAACACATGAATGTAGCGCTGTTAACAGATTAGTGGCAGTTCATAAATACCACATTGTGTTGGATATAGCTTCACAATAGAGGATTTATGACTGTGCAGACACACCAACTGAAGTTAAATGTGTAATGAACTATTGTCCAGGTTCCAGAAGGGCTAGGACAGGGGCATGTTTACCACTGTTTTACATCACCTTTCCTTTTTTACAACACTCAATAAGCATTTAGGAACTGAGAACACTAATGACTTCTATAACATTGTTGCTTGATGTACTGTACAACTTTAGTTGCTCAGTCCGGGGTCTCCTGTCATGCTGTTGTAACTTGCAGAATGTGTCTTGGCATAGTCTTGCTGAAATAAGCCGGGGAAAAAGACATTGGTTGGATGGCAGCATATGTTGCTTCAAACCTGTACAGTATATACCTTTATGCATTTATGGTGCCTTCACAGGGCAACATGGTGGTGCAGTGGGTAGCACTTGTGCCTCACAGCAACAAGGTCCCGAGGTCGATCCAATGCCGGCCAGTGGGGCCTTTCTGTGTGGAGTTTACATGTGCTCTCCAGGAACTCCGGCTTCCTCCCACAACCAAAAAACATGCACTAGCAGTTAGGTGATTTGGTCACTCTAAATTGCCCATAGGTATGAATGTGAGTGTGAATGGTTGTTTGTCTCTCTATGTCAGCCTTGCGATGAACTGGTGACTCATCCAGGGAGTACCCCGCCTTAGCCGCGAATCAGCTGGGATACACTCCGGCACCCTCCTCGACCATGGTGAAGATTAAGGGGTAAAAAATGGATTTGATGGTGCCTTCACAGATGTGCAAGTCACCCATGGGTGGCAATAACACACCGCTGTACCATCACAGATGTTTACCCTTTGAACTTTGCACTGATGGCAACATATATGGTCCTTTTCCTCTTCAGCTCAGAGGGCAAGATGTCCATGATTTCCTAAAACAACTTGAAATGTGGGCTCATCAGACCACAGCACACTTTTCCACTTTACCCCAGTGCATCTCAGATGAGATTGGACCCTGGGAAACTGGCAGCATTTCTGGGTGTTGTTGACATATGGTTTTTACTTTTCATGGTAAAGTTTTAACTTGTATTTGTAGATGTACAGATATGAAGTGTTCCTGAGCCCACGTGGTAACATCCTTCACAGAGTGAGTAGCACCTGAGGGAACAAAGGTCACAGGCATTCAATGTTAGTTTTCAGCCTTGCCAAATATTGCAAAAATTTCTCCACATTTTCTAAATGTTAGGATTTTATGGACTGTAGGTGATGAAATCCATAAATTCCTTGCAATTATACATTGAAAAACCTTGATCTTAAACTGTGGGACTATCTGCTCATGCAGTTGTTCACAAAGTAGTGAACCTCGCTTGCTAATGATTGCGTCTTTCAGGGATGCTTTTACACCCAATCATGACATTAATTGTTTCCAATTGAAAGCTCCAAACAGGTGTTTTTTTTTTTTTTACATTTCCCAGTCTTTTGTTGCCCGTGTCCCAGCTCATCTACTAGAACATGTTGCAGGCATCAAATTCACAGTAAGTGACTATTTGCCAAACACAAAAAGTTTTTCAGTTTGAACATTAAATATCTTGTCTTTGAAGTGTATTCAATTGAATATAGGTTGAAAAGGATTTGCAAATCATTCTGTTTTTTTTTTTTTTACATTTTACCCAATATCCCAACTTCATTGGAAGTGGGGTTTGTAACCAAAATGGATAAAACTGAATATAAAATGGACAAAATTGAACCCAAATATGAACAAAAATGTCATTATAGATGTAAGGAAAACTTTCCAAACCTTACATATCATCTAGATTAATAGTAATAAACATAAAACCATGAACTAGCCTGGGGGGGTTGGGTGTGATGGATGAGTTTTGAGTTCATACCTGCGTTTCCAGGTGTTGGGGCAGAGGTGTTGAAGGGCCTTGTTGAGCAGCGGATGTGAGGCAGAACGTAAACAGCTGAGGATTAGGATATAAAGGCTGATCCAGGACCAGCACACACTCACACTGGACGCACTCTGCAGACCTGAAATCACACTTCCCCAAACTGCAGAGGTCTGACGCAGCACGTGAGTAACACACGCTGTATTCTTCTGCTTCTACAACTTCGGCTTTTCTCTTAGGTTGATTTTTTTTTCTTTTTTAATTTTTGGTCATTATGCAATTATTGTCTTCATTGCTTCACTCAATTTGCCCATTGTTTCTTTTTAAATACTCAGTTTTTGGCCATTTTGTTCCTTATTTGTATACTTTTCTGATTGCTCTGTTGCTCATTATGCTAATTTTTGTTCATCTGGCTGCTTATTTTGCCTATTTATAGCCATTATTTTCTTTATTTAGCTAATTTTTGTTCATTTTCTTCTTTATTTTTTCATTTGGTAATTTTTTTTTGCTCATTTCACTAATTTTTGACCATTTTACATGTTCTTTCTCTCATTTCAGATATTCTTTTCCTTCTTTGGTTCATTTTTTCCCATTTTATTCCTTATTTGTTCATTGTTGCTCATTTTGTTGCTCCTCTTTGCTTCCTTAGTTTTCTTAATTTTTGGTGTGTTTGTCACTCATATTCATTTGGCTGCTTATATTGCTTGTTTTCAGCCATTTTTCTGTATTTTGCTCTTTGTTCATTTTCTCGTTTATTTTTCTTCAGCTTTCCTCACTTAGTTGCTCATTTTCTTATTTCTGATCATTTTACACATTTTTCAGTAGTTTGTGGAAATCTTTTCATTATTTTTCTCATTTTGTTGCTCCTGTTACTCACTTTTGCTCACTGTGTTGCTCATTTTATCTGGTACTTTACTCATTTTTGCTCTTATTTGTTCTTTTTCTTCATTCTTGGCCATTTTACTGTTCATTTTGGTCGTTGTGTTCCTTATTGTGCTCATTTTTTACTCATTTTTTCGCTCATTTTGCTTGCTTTTCCTCATTTTACTGCTTATTTTAATTTTCTTAATTTTGTGCCATTTCCCACTCATTTTGCACATTTTTGCTCTTGTCGTTGCTCACATTTATTCATTTTGTCCTTTAATTGTACTCATTCGTGTCATTCTTCTGCTCATTGTGGTCCTTATTTTGCACATTTTGTTACTCATATTTGGTCATTTTGTTGCTTATTTGTCCATTCTCTTGATTTTTTTTTTGTTTGTTTGTTTGGTTTGTTTCCTTCATAAAGTTATGCAGTAAATGCTCATGATTGCTGCGTTAACAATTCACCACAGACAGAATGCGAATTTGTGGCATGGTGGCGGGATGTGTGGTGTTGGCGTGCCTGGTGGCGCTGCTCGCTCAGAAGACAGAGGGACACCTTACGTTCTTCAGCCCCAAGGAGATGATTCTGATAAGGGTACTGTATAATCCGCTTGAGTCTGAGTGGAAAAGCAAAGCTGAGTGATGGATTACTGTGTTTCTAGTGCAACAACAAACGCCCCACTCTGATTAGATTTGTCCTGTACCTTTACTCGTTATGCATAAACTGTACAAACAGTAGCTCCACAACATGCACAGTTAAACCCAACATTACCTTGTACGGTATTTGTAATTGTCTTGTGTGGTGTTTTTGTCTTGTTAAATCTTTATGTGTGATGATGTCAACATTTCCTCATGGTTGTGGTGATATTTAGAAACTCTCTTTGATTTGTATAAGGCAAATTAATTCACATATCATTACTCCAATAACAATAAGTAACTCCATGACCCATTTTGGATGCTGACCATAAGTTTGACAAAAGAAGAATGACATTACAGGTAATACTAGATATGTTTTGGGGTTTTTTTCCAAGTGAAGGATCATAAGGCTTTTTGGACAATTGGAAACTTAAGTGGAGAAATGTATCATACTGTAGTGTAGAGCGGGTTTCATTTGACTGAAGAAAATCTGTGTTTGTTTGGTGTTTTGTGTGTTCATCCTGCAGGATCGAGAAGGAAAGAAGGACATGACGCCTCGGTCTGAGGATGGTCAGTTTCAAGAAGCTACTGTGCAGCAGCTTCCTCAGGCTGAACATGGTGGAAATCCTGTGAGTTCACCACAACGCACACACAAACACGTCCAAACAGTGCTGTGATGACTCCTGCTGACATATTTTATTCACATCATTCCCAAGCCCTACACCCTTACCTTCACATGAAGCCTCAAACAGAATGTCCGTCTGAATGAGGACAAAATGTCCTGATTATCGGCCTGGACTCAGACCCATAAACAGTCTTATAGGATCATCTCAGAACTCCTACTTACACTAGAAACCTTTATCGAGGACTTTCTATTTTGATATCAGTTTAGTTTTCAGTTTAACAAATGCATATGTATTTGCAGGCACTGCTAGGGGGTTAGGTGAATTGGTCACTCTAAATTGTCCATAGGCATGAATGTGAGTGTGAATGGTTGTCTGTCTCTGTGTCAGCCCTGCAATGAACTGGCGACTCATCCAGGGTGTACCCTGCCTTCTTCAGCTAATTTTACAGGTTCATTCATTTTTGGTAATTGTTCCCTTCTTTTGTCTGTGAAGATTCTCAGTCATCCAGGTCATAGTATCCAAGGTGTGTGGTTTTCCTTCTGTTCGGAGAACTGAAGAAGCTTCTTGGATAGGTAGTGAAACATCTTCAAACCAAATTTCCAGTCCAGTCGACAGAAGGAAAACCACACACCTTGGATTCCCTTATTTTGCTCCTTTTGTTCATTTTTTCCTCCATTTATTTGTTTCTCATTTTGCTCCTTATTTTTCAAAATTTTTGCTCATTTTGTTGCTCATTAGGCTGCTTGTTACCAGCCATTGTCTCCTGATATGTCTCATTTTCTGTTCATCTCTTCTTTATTTTTTCATTTTTCAGCTTATTTTGCCTCTTATTTTGTAAATTTCTGTTTTTGTTCCATTTTATCTTGACTTTTCCACATTTTGTTGCTCATTTTTGATTATTCTACAGGTTATTTCACTCATTTTTGGTCATTTTTTCCCCCCTTATTTTGTTTGAGAATTTCACTTGATGAAATCATTTCATCATTTTCACTGCTGTGGTCATTAACTGTAATCATTCATTCTCTTTTTTTTCTTGCCTTTCCTCCTCTTCCTCCTGCTTGAGAAACTCTTCATCCTCCTAAACGTTTCCTCACTTCTTCTAACAGTTTGTCACCTTCGGAGCTCTTTTAAGGGTTAAAATACTTTATGAATGACTTTTGTCTTTACCAGGACTTACTCCAAACCGTAAAACGCACCCATAATTCTAATTCTCTTAGGAGTCTTTATGGCTATAGGAGCAGGTCTTCATCTCAGTGGCCAAAGAGAAAACCCTTCATGTGTCTCTTATACGTCTTTAGAAGCAGAATTAGAAATACTTTTTTAATCCCCTTGGAAAATTGTCCATTGTCCCCAAGGAGCAACCTCCGTCAGTGAGCTGTGAGATAAAGACAGTGTGAAGTGTTATAAACTGCAGTACTTTCAGTTCCCACAGACTCCCATTTTCAAACAATAGAGGAGGAATAAACATGTTTACAGCCTAATACAAACAAGTGTATTGGACTTGATAGTTGGTTTCCAGATCAGTTATCACTGTGTGTGTGTGTGTGTGTGTGTGTGTGTGTGTGTGTGTGTAGGGGTGGGATTTCAAATCAAATCAAGTTTTATTTGCACTTCTCAAAACAGTGGAACCCCGGGTTACAAATTTAATCCGTTCCGGCGTCACGTTCATGAAGCGAAAAATTCGTAAGATGGGATGGGTTTTCCCAAAGGAATGCATGTAAAACCAATTAATCCAACACCCACGAAAACTCCCATATAAAGTATGTATTACACACCTGTATGTGCACATTCACTCATTTTTATTATTTGAAAAATAAGTTAATTATCTGAAAAGGAATGCATAAAATTAGTTCTAAAAATTATTCAGAATGACACCTTACCTTGGCTTATGACCCGGTAGTTTCTTCTCCTCGGCAGTGATGAATGTCCTCCATTGCATTTTCTTCCAGAAAAAAACCCTGTCTCGTTACAATTAAACACTTGTTGAGGAAGGTACCCGTTGTACTACTGTGCATGTCGGTACACTGCGTGTCGACGTCGGTGGTGGACGGTTCGAGTTCACCAGGCGTGGGTGGGGTCAGTTAGCTCGGTGTGGACGAAGCAAAGCACTGTAGGTGGCTTCGTGGTTCAGTTAATTCGGTCAGTGGCTGACCGTAGTTGCTGTTTTGGCATCGTGTTGTGCTGTACAGGCTGGTGCAGCGTGTGTCAGCCGACTGGGTCTCGGTCTGCTGTGTGTGTTTTTCAGTCCTAGGTTCCACATGCATCCAGTAGGCTGTATTTACAGATGCCGGCGCAGGCTACTGTTGTTAGCAGGTTGCTAGCTTAGTCGCTTCTGGTATTAGCACATGCTATGGACCCTAGTTTGGGTCTGACTTCTGGGAACTATCTCGTTCGTAACCTAATTTTTTTTTTTCGCAAAACGGGACAAAATTTTGGCCGATGTCTTCTTTGTGACCCGAAAAATTCATGCGTAGATGCATTCGTAACCTGAGGGGTATTAAAAACGCACACTTATTATCTATTACATAATTTGCATATTTAAAACGCGCTAACCCGTCCATTGAAATATTCTTTTTGGGAATACCAGAGAGCAGGGCATTACAATAATCTATGACTGGAGATAAAAGCATACATCAACCAGGATCAATATTATTAACACCCAGGAGAACTGACCTTTTTATTCAAGCATAGCAAAATCCACCACTCTAGGTAGTGGACTAAATGTGTGAACTGAAGTTACTGAACTGAACATTTGGCTAATATTCACTTCAGAAAGGATTTGTGGCATCACATGTAACAGCATCTTGAAAAAAAAACACACACAGCAGGAGAAGGAAATACAAAGGTATCAAAGAGTTTCTAAGGATCCAGAACTGGAATGAGAAGCATGGGAAAAAAAATCTGATTTTCATAGTGGGGCTAATAACTTTAATCTCATGTGTATGTGTTATTGCCCTTTTATTTTCATGCAGCGTCTGTTTCCCTCTGTAACATATCAGACTGAAAAATAACAGCTTACATCATAGTTTGTATATTATTTTGTTAAATTTAATTCATTTTGTTTATTATTTTGTTCTTTGTTTATGGATCATTCTTGTCATTTGTTCATTTTCTGGTTTCTTTTTTGTTTTTCTAGGTTATTCTCATTTCTTTCTTTTTGCTGTGCTTTTGCTTATTTTGTGCATTACTTAGTCAAATTTGTGAAGTATTTTTGGAAATTTTCTTCATTATTTGGTTCAAGTTAGTTCATTTCTGTTCATTTTGTGAATTATTGTGTTACTTATGTTTTTTTTTTTGCTTATTTTGTCCATTTCTACTTGTTTTTTTAAATTATTTTGTTCATTTGTAGTTACATTTTTTTTCATGGCGTGGATATTTTTTGATTATTTTCTTTATTTTTGTGGTTTATTCTGTTCACTCCTAATTTGGTGGTACTTTATTTATGGAATTATTTTGTCATTCAAT
>JAQQAE010005008.1:0-18106 GCA_029823295.1 Pseudamia nigra | reverse complement strand
TGTCGAAGTGTCGCTTTATATTTGACCATTTCATCGATCAAATTTTATCATTGCATATTAGACACAAGGCAAAACCTGCTCTGTCCACAAAGGCAAACTCCTCTGTCCGTTCGTGCTGAAATGTACGATACTCCTCATCTTTTTTTCTTTTCGCCATCTTCATCGTCAAAAAGTTTGCTCTGAATAAATTAGCTAGCTGACTATTCGATTGAAAGGAGGGAAAGTTACTTCTTGACCTCACAACTCGTGTAGACCCCTGCATTATTAACATCGGCGCCGACTTACCCGGTGAGACGGGGACTGCGAGGCGAGCCCTGACTGCGCTCTTGCTTCTGGTGTCAAGCGCGTGGCTGCCCGGTCGCCCGAGACCCGCTCCGGGGACAGTGGCAGGTGGGGAGACTGACTGGGGCGGTGCACGTGTCAAACGGTAACGCAGGTGTCCTAAGGCGAGCTCAGGGAGGACCGAATCCTCCCGCGGAGCAGTAGGGCAAAAGCTCGCTTGAGCTAGATTTTCAGTGTGAATACAGACAATGAAAGCGGGGCCTCTGGGAAAACCATTTAGCACCAAACCACCGAACACCAATAAAAATAAAGGTTTGGTGTTGGACCCTTCCGTGTAGCCCGAAGGACAGCTGGGATTGGCTCCAGCCACCCGCAGTCCTGAACAGGTGCGGTAGACAATGAATGGATTAAAATTATTCATTAGTTATTGTGTTAAGAAAAGTCAGCTACGATTTATCTGCGAGCCAGATGCTGTCATCAAAAGAGCCACATCGGGCTCGCGAGCCATAGGTTCCCGACCCCTGCTTAAGATAGTATGACTGTTCTTTTCTTACCAGCACCAGACATTGAAGGAATCTGAAATGCAGGCTCTCTGCCCTCGGTCATCCTGTGGTTAGTTAAGCTACAGCTGGTCACTCCCTAGCAGCTACCACAACAACTGTTTTCAACTCCACAAGTGAGTGCATGAGCTCATGCACATTAGAGGTTGTAAACCATATTGACTGTCTGGTGGCCTGTCTAATCATTTACAGCAGAACACTCCAAATAATCGGCTACTAGCTAATTTCCCAAACACCGTAGCCTGCATCTGTATGCATCTCTGCAGCATCTTGAGCTGAAATTTATAATGCGCATTTTATGGACATGAAACTAAATTAAACTGGCCTGTTAAAAAGGGGCACAATATGTCTCATCCTTCCTTCTTCCTTGGAAGATTTTTAACTCTCTTTACTTTCTGTATGCTTTGTAGACTTTCCCATACATTCCTCACTTTGTCCTGGGTGAATTTTCCACTCTTGCCAATCACCAGATGATCTGCCTGTCTCTACACCTGTCCCTCATTGCCCAATTAAATCTAGTCTATATAGACGACCCACATTCCCTCTACCAGCTGCTAGAACACATATTCTGCCAAATTGTGCCTCGACCCAAAGTGGCTGCCTGTGCCTGACCCAGACTAAAGTTTTGTAGAGCAGTACATGTAAATTATAGACATTCAAGATGATGTGATGAGTGTATGTCTGTATAAAGGAGTATCACTAGCCTAAATGAGAAAAGAATTTGTGCGATGTCCAGCTCAGCGTCACAAAGCATCTTCTTCATCAGCATAAGAACAATGTCATTTGGACTGAGGTTTTGACATGTCCAACAGTCACAGGAATTAATCTGAGGCAGGTTGAACTCATACCTCCACCATGCTACCATGCTTATCCATGAATGTTTGGGTCTGAATGTATTCGCTCTTCCTGGGTGAGCTATACCAGGATGCCATTTCTAATGCTTGTGTTGATCATTATTTCATACAGCTTCATTACTGACCTCCAGCAGAATAGTCAGAAACTCTTTGCAGTGTCCAAATCCACATTTCTTTCATTCCCAGATCCCCATAATGTCTGTCTGCGAGGAAAATAATCACATTACAGTAGCCAGATGCTCTCAAAGTGCCATTTAATTATGACTCTCACCAATGAAGTCAGTCTCAGTGCTAAAAGTCATTTCAAGAAGACAGGACAGCTTATGTCCACAACATGAGCTGTTGCAACACTCATGCCTAGAGGCTTCAGTCACTGGGCATTTGGTCTAATCACCACACCACCATCTGTTATTGACAAGTACAGTATATTCCAATGTTGTCTCCCCCAGTTCCTGCCGAGCTGAATAAGCTCTACAGCACATTACTCATGCTGTGTGTTGAAGATGAATGTCATCAATCAAGATGCACATACACACTGCTAACAGTGTCATTTGCTTTAGTGTTTGTCACCAACTCTTATTTTCTTTTCCTTTGGGTCTTTGCATGAGTCAAAAGAGGAGACACTTCTTCTAGCCACATCTGTAATTATTTAACGCAAAGATTTGCATCTTCCACCTTTAAAACTTTTAAAAATATGGTTTCTTGGCTTCTATAAAAGAGTTATAAAACGCAGAGATGTGGGGCATGGTGTTAAATTACTGTACAGTATATGAAACTACTTTTAAGCAAACATGTTTCTGTTACAAGTATTTACTCTTGATAAAATTTAAGTCTTTGACAGTGATTAGTTAAACTAATGGAATATGAATTTGTCACTTTGCTAAACAAGTAAATATTGCACAAATCTTTGGTTTAAGTACCGGTAGTTGTCAGTTAAGTATATCAGGAGTTATCCCATAAATAGAATAAGTTATTTTCTATTATGGATCAGGAATTTAATACAATTTTAAATTCAGCAGAGAATTAAAAATTGTTCTTAAACAAAAAACCCCACAAAACTTGAGCCTATTTAATATAAATGATTGATGTTTTATCAAACCTTTCACACTGAGTAAAATCTACACTTTACCTAAATTAATATTAAGACAAGTACCACTATGATGATGGACTGCCACCAAGTGGCTCTAAGAACAAAGCACAGTATGACAAATATGTTGCAGTCCATCAATGATGACCATTGCTGTTCGTTTTAGTTTGGCCTCTGTAACATCAGCTGACTTCTATGGCTTACCAGTATCCAAACACGATCCCAGCATCCAGACCATTTCACCTTATCTATCAGCGAGGTGTTGACACATATGAACTCTGCAGAGCACATGTTCAAATCTTTGTTCTATGTGAAGGTTGCTCTAGTCTGTACCTATTTATAGGTACATGTATTGAGTGAATGAGGTTACTTTTCATTATGAACTTGCACACAGTATGCTGTCAACTCATTTACACTACAGAGAAATACACAGTACATGACATTTTATTAACCTGTGTTTTTATGTATTTCAATCTGCGGATACTGACAACTGATAAAAGTTGTTATGACACCAAATGTATATCAGTTGTACATTCTAATATTTTTTCCATAGCCTGCTTATAAAAGCATACAATACCTGAAATGCACACACATAGATCTTGAGGCTATTGTTGGTGGTACTGTCATACCTTAAATAACAATTGTTGAGTGACAACAGCCATTCAACCGTCGAAGAAGCACATGCACGCAGGCAATGTGTAGGATTACAATGCTAGTGGGCAGAGCGACCCAGTGCAGATTTTTGCTTTCCAAGGGTAGGAGTTGTGAAGGACAACATCACAGCTAAATATACTCAGCACATATTAAACCTAAGCTGGGAAGTCATTTATGTGCATTTAATTTCACCATCAAACTACTGTACATAAAACTCTTCTCTTTAAAATCCGAGGTAAATATGGCAATCTGGAGAAACAAAAAACAATTTTTTGGATCAGCTCTTTTTTTGTTTCTCCAAAAGTAAATTATCTATATTCTGAGAAATGGGTTGCAGATATTGAAAAGAATATACTATATTATTTTCATATTTCATTTTCAATTGTTTATTTTAAATTGCTTTCCTTCAAACCCATTATAGATGTCTTCGGTATATATTTAAACATTACGAAATTGAATTTGAGTAGGGAACACCTGTTGTGTGCCCTCACTAGATTTTATTTTACTTTCTTAATCCACCATCAACTAATCCGCTTTTCATCCTGTTACATGCCTCACAAATCAAAGAGGGTCAATGAAATGAAACATGATAAAGTCAAGTACAGATATGGAACGTCAAAGACGGAAACAAAGACTGAATCAAACATCAGTGACTGTTCGTTTCCATTTTACTTCTCTAATGATGTCATAACCAAAATGAAATGTTTTTTGCAATAAAAAACTAAAACAACTAACTATTTGTTCTGTACTTTTAGTGGAGTCATTGTAACAAAAGTCACCATCCAGCAAATGAAGAGAAAGCTGATGTATTCTTATATTACCTATTGCTATATTAAATTCTGTAGCTTCAAGTCAATTAGCCTTAAGAGAATAAAGCTTTATTTTCTGCAGGACCACATCCCTGCTAGTAGCTGATCAGTTGTATCTGTTGCACGACTCCTTGCACAGTTTCTCACTGTGCAGCTCCGCCAGTGTCAAACATCTTCTTGCGGCCCTCCATGCCTGACATGGCCTCCACATTCTTTCGCCAGTCACCCACTTCAGTTGTGAGCACCTGGGTTTCAGAGAGAAGAAAAAGTAATCAAACTTAAGCCTTAAACTTTTTTTGAAATGTCTCAGAATAATGGCACCTAAATTTCTGTATGTTACGAGAATCAACAGGTTTTATTGTCTTTGTTTCTTCTACCTTGTCCTGTTTTACGTCCTCCTTCTTCACAGACTTGAGATTGGCTCTGAGATCCATCGAGCCCTTGTGTTTGGACCCAAGAAGTGCTCTCATCATCTCATCTGCGGACACCCTCACCTTTCTCAGAGCAGGCTTTTTGAACTTACCACCAAGATCCTGAACCTTCAGTTTCAGTTCATGGATCTACAAATATATGTGAAAATATATATTTGATATAACTGAACACATCTGAAACAAGGAGAAGCTTGTGTTTATGCTTTTGTGTGGTTCCGACTTTTAACATCTAAGGCAGAGTCAGACTGAACCTCCATTGAGGGTTGATGATGTTCTGCTTTTAAACTGCAGTATAATTAAAGTGGTTCATATTGGTAGGAAAAAATTAAACTTAGATTTAGACAGATACACGGATAGATTTTTGATGGTACTGTCTGAATTACGAGTGCTGCATGTGCCAGGTGTTCAAATACTTACGTCTTTGTTGTGTTTATTCACTTTGGATTCACAGTCATACCGCTCCTCGTCCACAACATCTATTTTTGAATGAAGCTGCTTGCATAGATTCTGGCAGAAAAAGGGGATTTATAGCACATTACAAAAATATTAACAAAACATATACATTTTGCTTTTCAGATTTCTTTCCCATCAACAAGTCATGCTAACAACTCTTACTTGCAGCTCTTGCACAGACATTCCAGATAGTTGCAAAGGTGGCAGCTTTTCACCTAGATAACGCACTTTCTCTTCCTCTCTCTCTTGCCTCTCCTTCTCCAAATCCTCACAGGCTCTTTGGAGAAGAAGCATCTGATTGGACAAAACAATTAGAAATTAATTGTTATATAATACAGTGCCATACAAAAATTCTTTTCCAGTAGTAAATGTTATCCAAATCCTATGAAAAGGCTTTAATATATTTGTCTGTATGTACATAGTAATAATGACACATGTATCATGTACTTACTTTGAGGGAGAGCTTGCGAGAAGCCGAAATCTTCGACTTTGGCTGTAGATAACGTTAAATATCATTCAAGCTTATAATGTATGAGATAATGTTTGGGAAAAAGGACAAAAACAGGAACATGGAACAATAAAATGCAGTGTAATTCTGTACATCATAATCCAAACAGTGGGTTAGTTTAATAAAACTTGTGAAAGGGTAAAGGTTTATTTTACATTTCAAATTTCCAGATGTTACAGACATATAATGACTATAAGACCTATGAGATAATACTTGGCCAATTGTTCCATGTAGAGTAATGTATGCAGACACCTGAGAGTGTCAAACTCCACTAATCAGCTCTCACTCATGTGTAAAGATAATGCTTTAAAATTAGGATGAAGTCAAGGGGAAAACTTTCAGTGATGATGATAAGAACCGATAACCACTGCCAGATCTTTGCTATGTGCATAAGAACAATGTGTCCTCTCTACATGCATGAAGGATTAACACTGTGGAATATAACATCGCTGACTCACCTTATCCCCCTTGGGATTCATTGCTCTGGGACTGTCAGGCTTCTGCAACAGTTAACAGGGAGAAATGAAGCTGGTGATACCCACTATAATAATAATAATAATAATAATAATAATAATTTGTTTTGCTCACAAGATGTTCATTTCTGCCTTTTTAAAGACAGTAAAATGTATCTTCCTTTGAACATATTTTTCATGCTGGTAGTAATGTGTAGTAGAGACATAGAGAAAAACACTAGTGTCTTTAACCTCACTTCAATTGTTCCAACAATAAAAAACTACAATCAAGAAGTATGTATTAACACTTTTTAGAGTTGAGCTGAGTCAGGCACAGCTTAGCACAAAGTCCTCTCGAGTCCTCCGACAAGAGGATTAAAGAACATGTCAGAAACAATTTCATTTAGATTTTTTTCCCCCAAACTGACGACTCAACAGATTTGTTCACAGATTACTTCAACTGACCTACAGACCAGTGTAATCAACATCAAATGAATGATTTTAATTACCTCATGTAACAATACACAGGCAAATGTACATAGAGTATCAATACTGTAATCTGGAACTGTACGTGCAGTAGGTCATTTCTGAGACTGGACTGGTTTTGAATATGATTAGCACGTTTTGACTCTAACAAAAATATGGGAAACATGCTTACAGTTGTAATATTAAAGTACAATAAAACAAGCTTTATTACCTGTGAAGTGGTGTCTGTAGAGATGCAGGGAGTCAATCGGCAGCTACTCAAGACAATGGGCAGCTTTTTATGTGAGCTGAGAGGCAACTGGACAACAGATCTAATGTCTGGCCCCTAAAACGCTCTGGCATGAACCCAAGCAGAGAATATCACGTCCCCTGACACTGTGACAACACTGCAGGACTGTAATACTACATCATGAGCATTATCTTAATGGTATTGCCCATGCATTACCTCTTGCTGGGTGTGACATTGTCATTGTTTTGCTAAGAATATGATTTTAAAAATGAAAATACGCATAGCAAAAAAAAAATAAGGGTATACTGTAACACTGTAAGTATAGCTTAACCCATGGATTAGAGTTAGTGTAGGAGTAATAAGCCAAATGAGAAGATTACATTTCTAAATAATAAAGTTAATCTTTGCAATACCCATCCAAAGCTGAAACGCATAGCAAAAGCACTGCATCACATCCTAAGAATAGATTAGAACCCTCTTCACTTATAGGCCTCTTTAAAGGTTAAAATAAACTTGGTGACACTGTTAAAACCAAATGACACATTACATTTTAGTTATTCAATCATTTCTGACTGTTTTTGGAATATTTCCTGTGACATGTTAACATATACTGTACAGAAGAGTTCATCATTGACCATTTTGTACATGCATATATAAAAGAAGGTATTGATTTGATTTATTGTAAAGGGAAAATATATACATTTGTATGGAGTCTGTACGGATAAAAAAGAGGTTGTTCTGTTTTGCCAGTTTGAACTTTAAGTTCGACGGACATTCAAATTTTGTTACGGTGAATGTAAATGAGACTGGACATGGAGTGAGAAGAAGAAAGCATTTAATAATGGTAGAGATTACTTTCCATCATGTAACAAAAGTGCCAACCAATGACACCTACAGTATGTGACGCCTAATGCAAATGAGTATGAAATGAATGAGTTTAGTTCAGGGACAAGAAACTGCAAACCCTGAGTCGAGAGTAAACATGTTAATGATCGTTCATCTATTTCAAAAAGATGCAAAACAGACTGTGACAACTTAACTCATCTTGATTTATATCAGTTACTCAACTACAGGATGGTCAAAAGTTTGGACCCACCTGCTTTAAGTTTTTTCTTTATTTTTACTATTTTCAACATTGTACATTAATACTTAAGACAACCAAACTAGGAAAGAACATGAATTGAATTATGTAGTAAACAAAAAAAGTGTTAAACAACCCAGAAAATGCTTGACATGCTTTGTCCAAAGAAGCCACCCTTTAGCCTTGATGACAGCTTTACAGTCCCTCATTAGATTCATAAAGTAGTCACCAAATGGTTTGCAATTCACCGGTGAGTTAATTTGTGTCATTTCTTGTCTTCTTAATATGTTTTAGATCACCAGTTGTCTTGTGCAGAGGAAGGGTGGGCACAGAGTCAATAGCCCCATTGATGCTACTACAACTACTGTACAAATCCATGTTATGGCAAGAAACACTCAGTTAACTAAAAAGACATTACTTTAAGAAATGAAGTTCGGTCAGTCTGAAAAATCTCAAGAACTTTCAATGTGTCTCCATTTGCAGGCACGAAAGCCATCAAACACTATAATGAAACTGTCTCTCGTGAAGACTGTCCCAGATAAGGAAGACCAAGAGCTACCTCTGCTGTTTATTAGAAGTACCAGCCAAAGAAACCAAATTACATGACTTCAGATGGATTATGATGGTTTTGGAGACTGGGCTTGGGATTTGTACAATAGTTGTAGTAGCACTAATAGGTCTATTGAGTCTGTACCCACCCTTCCCCTGTACAACATTAAGAAGGTAGCTCTCAGTCTTTCTTTCCTCATAACAACCAGTTTCAGTGTTTGATGTTTTTGACGACTGCACTTAGGGACACATTCAAATGGAGCCTAATGCAGAAAATGGCAGAAAATAAATCACCCGTGATTTATTTTAAGTGACTACCATGTGAATGGGGTGAGTGAATACAAGTGTGTGCAAAGCTGTCACCAAAGCAGAATGTGGCTACTTTGCACAATCCAAAATATGAAACATGGTCTGGGTTATTTAACACTTTTTTGTTCATACATAATTCTACACATATTCTTTCACAGCTTGGATGTCTTAAGAATTAATGTACAATGTTGAAAACAATTTTAAAAAACACTGAAAGAGAAGGTATGCCCACACTTATTTCTCGCAGTGTAAGTGTAGATGCATCAAGCTACTTATTCCAAACATGTAATTCAATAACCAATCCAAGAATAACAGTTTTAATCTGTCAACCAAGTATTTCTTTCTGACAATTACGCCTCATGAGCCAATTCAAATTTAGTTCTTATTTTGGATATATAACATACTGCTAAATTCACATTAGTCTATGTCTGTGTGTAATATCTAAACATATATCACCTCTATGTGTTTTGGATCCCACCCATGTTTTCATGTGTGTTTTTCACTTTGTGTCATTCATTGCAAAATATAATACCATGTATTTTTAAAGAGCTGCTGCATCACACAGGCCTGAGTCACCATGTTTGTCCTGGTGTAATTATTGTGCATGTGCTTTTGGATTTAGCTCATCTGTCAACAATTTCTTGGACGGACTTACAAGCATTTCAGAGAATGTGCGCTAAGCTCTGAGTGAGCTCTGAAGAAGTTTATTTTCTTTCCACTGGCTTATGCTGGAATAAAGCTGATGCAAGTGCTAAGATGTTTGCAGAAAACCAAACATTAGCTACAAGGACATCATGTGTTTCATGTGACAAAAGTCACATGAAACACATAAGAGTCTGTGTAGCACCTCAGCTATCGGTGAGTTGTAAGAGCTTCTCAGATTAGACGGCTTGACTGGGAATGACAGCATTTGTCTGCAGCCGTCTGAAATGACATGCTGACGTGTCATCACCCTGTCAGTGAGGACACAATCTCATAAAATGCACAGCAATTTGTACCTGGACATAAACACTGAGAGCACCTACTTATATATTTGAAATAATATCCAGTTCCCACAGGTATTGCGGCTATCAGTACACTCTCTGACATACAGATATAGATATCAATATTAGTAAAATAATTTTGCATTTAAATATAGTTTTTCGCCCCAATGATGAGTCCAATTATGAGCAATTATGAGTCCTTCCCCAAAAGTGTGTTTTGAGACGCAGGACTACTCACAATAATCAGTCAAATGTGACCAAATCCCACATGTTCGTCTCAAATTGGGCCAATAATTGAGTGGTATATGAATAAATCCTTTGTGTGTATCTTAAAAAGTAATAATATATAGATTCATTTACATCAAAAAGTAGATAGTATGTTAGTTTAAAATTATCTTCCAGTCTCCTCTTTTTTTCCTGACTATTTTGTTCATTACTCACTATGGTCATTTTTGTAGTTGTTGTGTTAATTTTGTATACGCCTAATTATCTTCTACATTTAAAGAAAAGCATGCATGCAGTAAAAAGGTACATATGTCCATTTGTAATGATATTGGGCATAGTTTTGTTAATTTCGTTGGTTATTATTTTCATTTTTGTTCATTTTCCTATTTATTCCATTTACTCAGTGTGGTTATTTTCTCAACTGTTTTGTTCATTTTCTTTAATACACCTTATTCCTTTTTACATTTAAAGATATTATGTCACTTTATCATAACTATTGATCACATTTTGTTAATCTTTCTTTATTTTGTTGGTTATTCTGTTGATTTTCTTCATTGTCTTAATCATCTGGTTCATTTCGAGAGATGCTTGACTAAAAATGTCCCATGTACCCCGATTTTCAAAATGAAACATACTCCCTTGCAGTTTTATACAGCACTGCCATAATATAACAGAATGTGAACAGGAGCTATACCTCAGAGTGCACAGGGAAGAAATAGAAGGAGGAAGACACCAGGGACGACAAATGTTCTGTCATAATTTTTTCAGTGATCCTTAGCAGGTGGGAGTGCTATTTCTGATGCAACCCAACTCCCCTCTGTCTCCACACAAACACATACATATAAAAAATAGCAAGGCCTTGATATCTGGAAACTGCTTGTAATGCACTTTCTACAGTTTGTGCTTTCATAAATAGGAAGGTTGTGCCTCATTGTGCCGCCCCATAGTTCTCTAGTAAAACTGACAACTGATCTTATTTGGTGCCCTTGGAATGCAAAGGAAAACAGTAGTCATATTACTTCCTAAGGCAAACTGTTGGTGTATGCACGACCTGAAAGGATAAAGTCCATCTTCACCTGCTCTTTAAAGGGATGGTTGTTGCTATAATCCATCTACCAGTGACCGTGATGGGACCAGTACAGCCAGGTGACTGGATGTTTAGTTTACTGCACTTTAAAAATGTTCAACAACAACAAAATTTGCATAGTATTTTTTGTATTAGAGTAGTGTAGACAAGGTCAAATAACTACACACTTTTAAAGTGAATAACTGTACTGCCCTACAGAGGCAATGTGCAGTCACTCAGCAAACAGTGAAATAGAGCAAAATTACTTGAAAGTTTTGTTTTTTGTTGTTTTTGTTTATTGTTTTAATGTATTTTTTTGACTGTTTGGGTTATTTTTGTTCATTTTTTCCTTTTTGTTTCCTTTCTTTGCCATTGTGTTTTGCTCATTTTGTTTATTTTTCTTAATATTCATTTTAATTTTTTTTTCTTTTTTGCATCTACTTTGGTTCATTTTGCTTCTTATTTTGTTGAATTTTCTTCTGATTTTCTTCACTTTTTCCTCATTTTTTGATTTCTTTCTTCATTATTTTTCTGATTTCGTTCACTTTTATTCATGACCCTATCTATTTTATGTTTTGCTTATTATACTTGCTTTTTCCTGATTATTAGGTTCATTTTAAGTAAAAATACTCCCTGACTTATTGCATTTTGCTTTGCTTTTTGCCTTAATTTTGTAATTACCATAAATTTAATGTTACATCACTATCACTTTGAATTTTTAGGGCAGTGCATTGGACACCATGCACAAAAAGATTAAAGAAGTGAGACTGTCTTTTCTCTTTAATTAATTGAGTGTTTCTTGCCATGATATGCATTTGTGCGGTAGTTGTAGTAGCTCTAATAGGACTGTTGACTCTGTACCTATCTGTCCTCAGCACAATGTAGATTGATTGTCTAAGCACATTATGAAAATAATGAATGAAATGAAAATATTGAAAATAATAACATTAAAGGAAAAACACTTAAAGAAAAGGTGGGTCCAAACTTTGACTGTGTACTTGATTTAAAATGTGAGGTTTTTACAACAAAATTAAGTGGTAAATTTAAAAATAAAAAGCTTTTACTTGAGCCAGCATTTTATTTAAAAGGATGTGAAAGGAAGGAAGAAACAGAGATGCATGACAGTAATTGATCATTACAGCTGTCAATCATAACTTTACCCTCCCTGCCTCCCTGAAAACTGGCTAAATTATAGGCATTTAGACCTGCCTTTCCCAAACATAGGGTCAGAACCTATAGAACCATTGATTTTTTTAATTTATTATTTTATTTTTCAATTTATTGTCATTGTTCTTCATGACTGTATTTTTTGATACATTTGTAAAGTTGGTGGATATTTGTTAACTCATTCATTTTTATTTTTGTAGTTTTTGAGTATTTTGGGTTTTTTTGCCTTTTCATTTGTTTTCTTTATTATTCAATTTATTATACAGTATTGACCAATTCTGTTTATGGCTAGAATATTTTGTTCATTTTTGTTATTTATGTGGCTATCTTGTTCATTTATTGATTTTGTTCATTTTAAATAACTTTATTCAATCATTTGGAATTTCTGCTCTGTTTGTTTTTTGTGTATTATATTGTATTTTATTTTATAGTATAAGTTGTCTTAATTGCTTTGTTACCTTTTGCATATGTTTGTTCATTTAGTGGCTTTTTGATTCAATTCCTTGAATTTTGGGGTATTTTTGTTAAACATGTTTCATTAGTTTGCTCACTTTTAGTCATTTTGCTGATTTTGTGGTTATTATTAATTTTCCACAACATTTAAAACAAATGTAAGAAAATGGTTCCAAGTTTATTTTTTATACATTTTTACATCATAGCCTTTAAATACATTTCAAATACTGTACATGAAGTTCTGTGTTGTGTTAATTTTTGAGTTTAGATCCTAAATTGGTCCTTTTTAGGTCTTGTAGTTTGGGTACACTTGTCTACATGGTCGTAGTCTAGATTTTCTTGTTCCTCCTCAGACAACGTGAATTAAAATATGATTAAAGGTAATTATGAACATTATTATTATGACTTTTGCTTAATAAAAAACTATCAAACACCTCAGATTTAAGCCTTAATTGTGTACCCAAGTAGTTTTTTTTAAGTCTTGCTGGTGATCTGACACCCCCAGTCTGTCTCCTAAAACTTCTTGGATCTTGTTCAGACTTCCATAGTGGCACCTTTGTTTGGCTGCAGGGTACAGAGCACAGCTGACACATGATTTCAGCCAAGCAGTCTTCCATGGCATCCCACAGCTCTAACCTTGACACTGCTTAAAGTACTCCACATATCTGAGGTCTCACTTCTCTCTGCCTGCATCCATCTGCATTAGCCTGGAGCTGATGTAGGAGGGACAATGACAAGCTCACTGAAAAACATTGCAGCTGGATGTCTGCAGTCTATTATACACAGAAATATACAACACATACACGTGTCTAATTTAAATGCTATCCGAAAACTAAATTAAAAACCAGCATGTAGTATAGATTTGCAATGGCATGAGTAAGCTTACTGTGTGTAATGTCACTATAAGGTATCTACAGTGTCATTTCTGTCCAAGATCTTTTGATGATGAAGAGTCTGAGGGTTGAGTAAAGTCTTCTCCACCCCAAGATTCTCAAAGGGATCAAGGTCTGAACTCTGTGGAGGCCAATCTATGTGTGAAAATGATGTCTTGCACTCCCTGAAATACCAACATCAACAAGAAGAAGGAGAAGGGGGAAAAAGAAGAATGTTCACTGTATTGATTCCTGCTGGGAATTCCATTCTCTTCATTCATCCTACAACTGTAGGAATAGTGGGCTGCCATTGGATGCACCTGGGAACCAGCTCTAGATGTTATCCATAGCCTTGGTCAGGGACACTAAGGATCATACAATCACCCTAACATACATAATTTTGATGACAGAGGAAACCCAAGTACCTGAAGAAAACCTGTGTGGACAGGAAGAGAACAAGCAAACTCTACACAGAAACCCTCTGTGCCAGCTGGGGATCGACCCCGGAACCTTCTTGCTGTGAGGCAAGAGAGCTTGTTAGCAAAGTGGTATTCACCATTTCACTGTTGGAGCACCATGAATCCTGGCATAGTCTTCTTGGAATATGCCTGTAACATCACAAAAAAATGAGAAACTCCTCAGTGTGTAATTATTGCAGCTGAAACATATTAACAATTATTAACAATACAATGAAATGTTATTACCTGTTTTCTTAGTGAAATCCAGGCAGTGTATTTTCAGAGACAATGCATAACTGGCAGAGAAGACTAAATAATAAGCTATTAAAAAATGTCCAACGTGTGCTTCAATCTAGACCAGGGGTGTTCAATCATTGACACAAAGGACTGAGACACTGCAGGTTTTCTTTTCAGCCACTCACTAAAGCAGGTGTTTTCACTGAACTGCAATCAGTGGGAAGGAATTCAGTGAAATCACCTGCTGAAGAGACTGGCTGGAAAGAAAATGTGCAGTGTCTCGGCCCTTTGTGGCAATGATCGGACACCCCTGATCTAGACTGAAGCAAAATGTGAGCACTGACTCTGTCCACAGGAGGTCAGTATAGATTTATTTTACACAGCAATGTCGCTGCTTCCATTTAAGTTAAAGGCAAAGCACGCAACTTGCTACTTGATGGTGTTTGTGTTTGCAAACAGTGCCTACCCTGTACACAGTGACATAACAGAGTCTTCATGGTCTACTGAGCTACAGAGGGTGTTGCAGGAGAGCATCACAATGTCAAGGAAAAGCTGTGAGACAGCAATTTTCTGGTGTGTTTTTGAGTGTTTACAATCGAAAGCTACACAAATTTGCCCACACATCTGAAAAGTCCAGGGGCTTGACTTTCTGAGCCACTGTGAATTTTAGCCACTTTGACCTTGCTGTTGTGTCATGGTGTGGCTGGCAGAAGAGATTAACACACTGGACATTGCTACTACATCCTGTACAGAAAAAAAAAGACCAAAACAATGTAGTAACAGAAAATCCATGCAGAGACGAGGTCTGTGCAGCCAAATCAGGGACAGGAGTGATAGTTGAGACAGATCATTAACAGAAGAGTTAGTCCATGCATTTGTTTTGTGTAGGCTGGATTATGGTAACTCATACTGGCATGATGTGCAAATGAATACAAAAAAAATCTACAGCTGATCCAAAATGCTGCAGCACGACTCCTAACTATCAGTCAGAAAGAGAGATCATATTGCTCAAGTGCTGGCGTCTCTTCAGTAGCTACCCGTAACACTTAGAATAGAATTTAAGTTTTTCCTCCCCCTGTTGCCCTGGCTTGCTCTGGGTAGGTTTACTTTCTCTACAGTCTTGAAGTCTTGGCCTTAAATTGTGAAGCGCCTAGAGATAATCTTTCAATTATGATTGGCTCTGCACAAATAAAATTGAATTGAAGAGTTTACGTATTAATTTCAGGACCAATGTTACAGATTTTGCCTTTAAGAATCTTACTGTGAATAATTTAAGAAAACGTCCACAACACACAAGTACAACTGAGGCTAGCTTATTGAATTTTGTTTTCTGTAGGCCATAAAATAATTAATCCTCATCAATAGGAAAGAAGCCATTTTTTTTACTTGCATTTGAAAGGGACAGTCTTGATGTTGTTGTCTAGTCGGGCGTTCTGCTGTGGGCCTCTATTTTGTTGACGCTGAGGTTTGTTTTCATGGAGCGCACAAAAATTCCAGCAGGGGGCGCCAGAAGTTCACTTTATAGACCCCAGCGGGAGGTCAGAGCAGGCGCTGGCATTGTCAAACCGACACCATTACACACAGAACTTTGACTCAGTACTTTCAAAATAATAGTTGCCTTCCCCAAATCTTTCGTACGATTCACGCACGTGCACGCAAAATGCAGTGCTACTGTTGATTATTGATTTATTTTCTCAAATATTTCTGCACATTTCTAGTCAGCTTGATTGTTTCTCAGATATTTTTCTTCATCTTTGTTGATTGTGTGGGTAGGTTTGTTATTTTATTATTTAAATTTTCTTGATTACTTGGTTCATTTTTGGGATTACTCTGTTTGTTTGTCATTGAGCTTGATTCATTTTGGAGGTTATTTTGTTCATTGTGTTTGGTTTCTTAATTATTTAGTCCATTTTCTCTTTGTTTCAATGTATTTAGTTGATCAATGCATTTAGTTTTGTTAATTCTATTAAATAATTTGCTCCCTTCTAATAATGGTTTTGCTAATTTTGTTTCTTTTGCTGAATATATTGTTAATTTTTACTGTATTTTTTCAATTTGTTCATTGTCTTTCTTTGTTTATTTTTATTCATTTTTTGATTATTTTATGATTTTTTTCAATTGTGTCATAAACTGATGCAATATAGACAGAAACGAATATAAATCACCTAAAAACATATAATACATTATTTCTGCAGTTCAAGTCAATTCAATTTTATTTGTATAGCGCCAATCATAATTGCCAATTATCTCTAGGTACTTCACAATTCGAGGCCAAGACCTCATGACTATACAGAGAGTAAACCCAACAGAACCACCATGAGCAAGCCTAGGGCGACAGGGGGGAGGAAAAACTTCTTTTAACAGAAGAGAAAAACCTCCAGCACAACCAGCAGCTCAGGGTAGGCGGCCATCTGCCTCGACCGGTTGGGGTTAGTGGACAGAGAAGAGACAAAAGAAAAGAGTAGAGACAGGACAACAAACAACACAGACAATGGGTGATGTTCACAGATATTGGACCGGTCCAGAACCAGCAAATGCACAGAAAGGTCATCAGGAGACCTAGCAACCTAGAGACCTAGGGCAGAGGGAGGAAGCACAAAACTACCAGGAAGATGCAAGTTAGTATCACAGTATTGCAAGATAGAATGAGAGGTGACTGGAGAGGTGAGAGATGAGGAAAGACAAGGAGGATGTAGAGAGAAGAGAAGAAGGAGGAAGAGGGAGAAGAGGAGAGATGGTGGGAGAGTGAGATGGAAAGGGGGAAGATTTATAGATAGAGGTAAAGGAAGCTTTAAAAGGGAGATAACAAGGGAGGTTGAAAGCAAAGCTCAGTGCGCCACTTTCCCCCCCGCAGCCTAGGACTATGCAGCAAAACTAAAGGATGATTAAGGGTTTTCCTGACCTAGACTTAACTATATGCTTTGTCAAAAAGCAAAGTTTTAAGCCTAGCTTTAAAGGTACAGAGTGTGTCTGCATCCCGGACCCATCTTGGAAGTTGATTCCACAGGAGAGGAGCTCGGTAACTGAAGGTTTTGCCTCCCAGTCTAGTTCTAGAGATTCTAGAAACCAAAGTAGACCTGCACTCTGAGAGTGGCGAGTTCTGATTGGTGTGTAAGGAACAATAAGGTCTTTGATACAGGATGGAGCCTTGCTGTTTTGGACTTTATAGGATAGGAGAAGGATTTTAAATTCGATTCTAGACTTTACAGGTAGCCAATGAAGGGACTCTATTATTGGAGAAATATCTCTCCTTCTGACTCCAGTTAAAATTTGTGCTTTAGTGTTTTGGATCAGTTGGAGACTTTTATGTCTTTATTTGGGCATCCTCCCAAGAGTCCGACTAGGATCCCTCTCCGTATTGATAGATAACACAGATAAGGAAGATGAAGAAATTAAATTGTTAAATTTGTTGATAGAATTTGCAGATAAACATCTAGTGTGATAAACTTCTTTGGACTTTCATGTGTAATCTAATAAGGTAAATTTGAAAGTTAACAGATAGTGATCAGAGAGGACAGTATTGTGTGGAGATATGACAAGGTGTTCAATGTCTACACTGTATGTCACTACCAGATCTAAAGTTTGACTTAGATAATGGGTGGGTTTGTTTACATGTTGAACGAAGCCAATTGAGTTTAAAATAGAGGTAAAGGTGTTACCGCAGCTATCATTTATAACATCCACGTGAATATTAAAGTCTCCTACCATAATAACTTTATCTGTGTTAAGTACTAAGTCAGATAGGAAGGCTGAGAATTCAGATAAAAATTCTGAGTAGGAGGCTGGTGGGCAGTAAATAATAACAAATAATACTGGTTTTTCAATTTTCCAGGTAGCATTTGAGATTCTCAGAGTTAGACTCTCAAATGAGCTGTATTTATATGTTGGTTTTTGATTAATT
>JAQQAE010005007.1:0-18108 GCA_029823295.1 Pseudamia nigra | reverse complement strand
GGGTGAATGGAAAGCAGTGTAAAGCGCTTTGAGTGCCGTAGGGTAGAAAGGCACTATATAAGTGCAAGACCATTTACTTTATAATAGCCATCTTTCAAGACCCATAGTAAATGATTCCTTATGAGTAGAGAGACTGTGTATGCATCAAAAGAAAGAACAGACCTTCACCTTTCAGCTAAAGAAATTAATTTCATTTTAGTTTCAATCATTCTTGTTATATCCACACGTGTATGCTGGTCATTTTTATTAAAAAAAACTGAATTTTGAGCAAAAAACAGAGAAATGCATCTTGTCCATAGTAAACACTGCATTCCCTCCTTCTGGTTTCTGATCATCGTCTCTGCTCGTCTTTTCACCCCTCTCTAAAACATGGACAGAAAATCCTATCATTTGCGGAGAAGAGTTGTCTTGCAAATGACAGAATATCTCCTCATTGGTGGGGAATGAGTTACGTGTCCGCTATATTTCAAATATTTTCATCACTTTTTCTTGCTTTTATACCATTCTTTCCCACTGGGAACTGAGAACTGGAAGCACCCTTGAAGTGGGAGAAATTGTTTTAATACTGTACATTACTTCAGATTTAAATCAACAAAACAAATTAACTGACAGACATAGCACATTTATTAGAGGTTAAATCTCTGTCCCCGTATGAGCCCCATGTTTCAGAATGGAGTGATATAACAATTTCAGTTTACTATTAGCGAGGGTTACTCAGACTCATAAAGAAGTTCAGCCCTGGTTAGAGAAGTTTTTAAATGCAATTTTCATGATGTAGAGGTAGGGCTGGGCAATATAATGAATATATTTCATGTAGTGAGATTTATGGATGTGGTGAAGGAGGACATGAAGGTAGTTGGTGTGAGAGAAGAAGATGCAGAGGATAGGGTGAGTTGGAGGCAGATGATTCGCTGTGGCGACCCCTGAAGAGAACAGCCGAAAGGAAAAGAAGAAGATTTTATGTACTGAGCCCGACTGGCTATGTTAGCAGCTTTACTGGCATCTGTTTACGATGTTTTGTCGTGCTAAAACTTCACTGCTTGCGCCTTCGGTATCCATCTTTCTATCCGAGAGAGAGGGAGAGAGTGAAAACACGCAGTGGATTCAGTTTTCACATGTATATGTTGCGCTATAGATTGTATAATGTGATAGTGACGAAAAATTATCATGACTGAACCAAATAATTCTGTTCACGGCTCATAACATAATTTAGTGTATACTATGACTTTAAATATCGCACTACTAAACATATCACAATAACAATAATTATGGATATATTGTTTAGCTCTTATTCCACTGGTGGATGTTAAAAAGCATTCACTGATTTTTAAACTCCACTCACTTTTACCAAATGGAGACATTCATTTGGTCTAAAGTGTGAGAGGTTTGTGTGTGAACAGATGAGTCAATAGTCCATGAAAGAGAGGTGCACTGAAATTCAATTGTGTCCTCCAAACACATGCACCATAGGTACACACACTTCCACAACTACATTCCTCACACACGCACACAAACACACACCTTCTATACAGTAACACCAGGTATAATTACTATATCTGTCTCATTGTGTCTTTTTCACTTAATGGTCCTTCACATTATTTAATGAGGTCTGAAGTCATTGGACTTCTTACCATATGCTCCAAATGGGAGTCTTTATTTGGTGAGAAAAAGTACCAATGGAAAAAGCACTCTTCTCATTAGGCCTGTGAACGAGAAAGAGGAAGCTTTAACATTAGTGAGAGTTGGAAAAAGAACAGACCGGCACAGAGACAGAGGAGAAAAGGATTGGAGAGTGAAGGCTTTTAGTGGTAGTAGAGAAGGAGCAGGTACTGAAGCTTTATACTACATCAGCACAAAGAGCTCTTACAAATCTACCCTCAAGGCATTTTTTGTAAGATTCAGGCACAGAGATCAAATATCACCTTCAATGAACAAGGAGCACAAATTAAAAGGCCTTTTCATTGACACTAGAATTAAAAAAGTGCATGATGTACAGTAATTCTCTGCTACCTAACACTGTTCATAGGTTGGTGTAATTTAGTAAAAAAAAAAAAAAAATCATATTGCAATTACTGTGGGCAATATTGCAATTATGGCTTGCTTAATTGTCAAGGAACATAAATATATTCCCCATTCACAGATGTGTCGATTATACAAACTAGCACATAAACAACTGCAATTGAGAACATTTTCTACATTGTTAGTGAATGACTAAAAAAGAAAAAAGAAAAAGATAACTGAAAGACGCAACAAGACAAATAAAGATGCAAAAGATGAGACAAGATGTTAAAGACACAAAAAGATGAAAATGAACTAAATGATGCAAAAAGACAAAAACCCTTTCTCTCAGACGTGATGATTTTTTAAAAAGTATTTTTAAAAATTCATAAAATCAGGTGCATTTTGTGATTTTTTAAAAAATTTGCTTTAACATCCTTAAAGTGCAATGAATGCCCAAAATCTGAGTTCTTATTATTATAGAAACAAAAGAAAACTGTCATATCATCATTACGGTGCATCTAAAACCGTGAATCGAACTCCTCCCTCGAAATGAGTCTGAACGGCTGTTTTGAGGCCAATCGGGTTGTGACTTCCTGGATGACAGTTTGGAGCCAAAAACAGAATGTAACCATATTTGACGAATCATGGCAGAGCTACCATAGTGTACAGTAGTATTTCAGGGGTCTCATGGGAAAGCTAATACTTGCTGCCAACTTACTGATGAGGTAAAACTTACCAACAACTACAGTAGAGCATATCTCCAGTAAAACTATGCCCATATGAAATAAATAGAAGAAACAAAGGTCTGACTTGGTCCGACTCTGCTGGCGAGCTGAGTTCCCATAGCAACGTGTCTATCAAACCCAGGACAGCAGTGACATGTCATATTATTTTCCTAAATATCTTAATAGCGGAGCAACAAGTTAAAGATAGACCACCAGATCACTTATTAGAGGGTCCAAATAAAATGTCTGAGGCCATGATGACTCATGAGAAGAATTTATTCACTTAGTATTTTCAGTCCAATGTAACTTTATGGGAATCAGGTCTTCTTGGAGCAAAGTGAATGGTTCCCCAGCAGCCAACAGCGGTATAACAACTTAAAGTTACTTCCACATTGGCTTCACTGAATAGCCCAGGTCATTGCCCACTGGTCTGAACAGTCAGAAAGGGTCTATGTACATCATAGGGAAAAAAGCCAAAGCCTATGTTCCTTAAATTTGGCAGACCAATCATACCTGGCCAAAAGCTTTGTATTTTAGTAGTTAAAAAAAAAAAAACATTACAAAAGCACTCAATGGCACCACCTAGAATATTTCTAAAACTGAGCCAATGAAACACCACTTTACCGAGAAGTACCAAATTTGGTAGACAGGTGTATCACATCAAGACGCACAATAAGGCCTTTACGATGTTGTTGGATAATAGCCATACTCTGAAGGTAATACCATAACGATATTATGTCCAGTCACAGCGCCACCTACTTGTAAAATCTTTATGTTTGTCAGAATAAAGCCTGTAGGTTGTGTTGAATGTGTACAGATGATGACATACAATGTGGGTATTGTCTAGAACCATCCTAAACAATTTCAGTGCATTGGACTTCAGCCTGCCTGAGTGGCACATAATCCTCTGGAGGTGCAATGGCCCATTTCTGACTGTTTGCAGTTAGTAGTTTTATCATTACATTCATGTTCATTCATTATTGGTATTGTGCTGTTTGTCTGTGGGTTATATCAGTATTTTTTTTAAGTTGCATTTTTTTGGGTTATATTTTCACAGTATTTGAATGTGGTGATGAAAAGTGCCTCAAGTGGAGGAGTTCATATATCTTGGGGTCTTGTTCCCAAGTGAGGGAACGGATGGAGAGATCGACAGGCAGATCTGTGCGGCATCTGCAGTGATGCCGACTCTGCATCAGTCCATCATGGTGAAGAAGGAGCTGAGCCAAAAGGCAAAGCTCTCGATTTCACCTGTCAATCTACATTCCTACCCTCACCTATCGCCATGAGGTTTGGGTCATGACTGAAAGAACGAGATCCAAGACAGAAGGAGCCAAAATGAGTTTCCTCTGCAGGCTGGGCTCTCCCTTAGAGATAGGGTGAGAAGCTCAGTCATCTAGGAGGGGCTCAAAGTAGAGCCGCTGCCCCTCCATGTCCAGATGAGGTGGCTTGGGCATCTGGTTCGGGTGCCTCCTGGAAGCCTCCCTGGTGAGGTGTTCTGGGAATGCACTGGGAGGAGGCCCTGGGGAAAACCTAGGACACGCTGGAGGGACTGTGTCTCTTGGCTGGCCTGGGAAAGCCTCAGAATCCCCCCAGAAGAGCTAGATGAAGCAGCTGGGGAGTGGGAAGCCTGGAATTCCCTGCTCAAGCTACTGCCCCCACGACCTGGTCCCCCAGAAAAGTGGTAGAAGATAGATGGATGGATGAAAATACATGCATATTTTGTTTGACATATAGTCAGATTATACTGTACATACATTTACTAGCATATGAAAATATCCATTTGCCTGGATTAAATTTGCTACCATAACTACAATATACCAAATGTCTTCCTGGAAGTATTTACATGCAAGTATAGCCGCAAACTACCTTTAGGCCTATTTTTAAGCCCACAAAGTCTTGTACATTCCTCATAGTATATTGATTTGATGATAAATGGGGCCAAGACTAAAGTTTCAGTCACTAATGTGTGTGCTGCAAATGTTCTCTGGCAGAAATAAATACACAACTGAATTCTAAATGAAAGGACACCGAGCAGCACTCTGGGGTTTATTTGCAAAAAAAAAAAAAAAAAGCAGGTACACAACTCGGTGTGTTTAGACAGACTGACTCAATGACAGTACGTGGAAAAAGGAGTTACAGCACTTTTAGATTATGGTTTGTTATTAAAACAATTCAACATCTCTGTTGTGACTCACTTCCTCTCCTTTACCAGCTTGAGTCGACACATTTTCCGCCAACAAAGTCAGTAACTAGACGTAAACACAGCAAAGCATTTAATCAGCTAAAGAGCCACATATTTCTGCCAGGAGCTGGTAGAGATCAAAACAAAGAGATTAAATAATGGACTTCTATTATGGCCAACAGCATAATAAATAATGCTGAGCTGTATCTGCTGGATGAAATCACTAAATCTGCTAAAATGTTCAGTTTGCCAAGTAATGAAAAATGATATAATTATAAAGCAATTATGTATTCACTTTTTATGTTCGTTGTAACCAACTAAAAAAGGCAGATTATGTGATTTGAAGGCTTATAATGATTGTCTAAAAAAAACAACAACTCAATTTATAGTGCTTTGTGTCACACATTCATGAAAACTGTCCCAAAAAATATATATATTTTTGCTCACAATAAATGTTTTCACTGAAAATTTGAGCTGTACAGTAAACTGATATTTGACGTCTTGATGTATACCGAAAATAGGTGATATTTAGTGACGAGGATTTATCGTAACATATTTCTTTTGTCTTTAAAATGATAATAACAGGTTTATTTCAGTTTAACGTTGTCCTGTAATGTGAAAGCCAATGTGATCAAGAAAAACACCTTTTTCACTACTTTTTACTATTTTTCTAAAATTTTGACCATAAAATTTTCTTCTTTTATAAAATGTTTTTTGTGTCATCATTGTTTTTATCTTGTTTCTTTACACATTTTTGCATCTTGTTGCAACTTGTTTTTGCCTGCTTGCATAGTTACATTGTTTTTGTCCTATTGTTGGTCAGTCATTGCTGATATTTTTGAGAACGACACAAATTTCATTTTGCCAGGATTTAGTTTACATTTGCAAATGCAGTGTTTGAAACTTTAATTAAAAAATACACATTGCTCTTTAATATACCATAGAAATATTTAAAAAAAAACAAAGTGATAATCACTCTCAAAACCTATGGCCATGAGTGTACATAATTAATCAAAGCCTTTAAAGTTGAACAAATTATTTTGACATTTATAATGATAATTACCAATATCAATAGTAGGCTGAATAGATCTTCAACACAACAACCTTTATTCAGATTTTAAGCAAGTTTGTTAAAGGAGACATTGTATCCCCGTTTTGTATGCTAATTTAACAAAAATGGCTGCTGCTGTGACAAAGAAATCTCCCCAGTGAGGGATGAATAAAGTCTTATCTTATTTAATTCTCACACATCTCTGGAATGTGCATATTAAATTACAGCTCAAACTACCAAAGATTCTTCATTGTACCTTGTCTGTGAACTCTTCGATTTCAGCTCTGCACCAGATGGGAAAGTTTCAGGGTTTGTATGTTTAAATGCAAATGAGCTTCTGTTGACCTCACCACACACTTTCACTGTCTGTGCCCGAATTTGACTGACTGCATCATCCCAGGACATGAGAATGGTTTTGGTTTGGATCTGGACGACTGACCGAGGATAATAATGTATAGTGGTGATGTCATAAATGTCCAGAAATCCAAAGGTCCATTTATTTATTTATTTTTTTTTAAAAAAGGAGTTATACTTATTACTTTTAGAACCACTAGACCGTTTTTATGGAAAGTCTGGGGTGTAGACTCATGCTCATAAGGTTAAGAGAGTCTGCCTCAGGTTTTGTTGTTTTTGTGCATATTTCTGTGGTATATTAAAAAGCAATTTGCACAATTTTTAAATAAGGTTTGAAAGACTGTATTAGCAAGGGTAAACTAAATCCTGACTAAACATTGTGTCATTCTCAAAAAACTTTGTACTGTACTGTAAATGACTTGTGGTTCAGCCAATCAGAGCATATTCTGAATAAAAGTCAGTGGATACGACACCTCTCAGTGAAATCAGAGTGTGTGTGGCAAAGACACAAAAAGATTATTGGAAAAACAAGAAATAATCAAATCAGCACTGTTACATAATCTTTACTAGACCCATACAGTATTTGCAGTACAGTACATGGATCCTGTAAATTCCAGCTCAAGCGTTAAACTTGTTGCTCAGTTTTATAATGACCATCTCACAAAAACTCGGACATAAACAAACACCCCGGACAAAAGCACAATGACAGCACCTGGAGGGGGGGGGGTTCTTCTTCAAATAAAACCAGCGGGAAATGCAGCTCAGCTTTAGCTCACGCAGTCTGTTTTTGTTTTGGCAGGATAAACATTCACAAAGAAGAGGCATGAATGACTCAATCTATTATCTTCACCACAACAATCACTACTGCAACAGCTCCATGAATGTTATTATCATCATCATCATCATCATCCGCTCTGAGTCAGTCTGCAAACAGCAGCAGAGGAGATGATAGGTTCTCTAATAGCATAAACAGTCAGCTGGTAGACACACTCACTCACTCACACACAACTACACACTGACTGCAGTGTCGGTCTAGACTCCGCAGCTGATGACTAACCTGAGGACACACATTCATACACACAAGTAGGCACATGCTTACACACAGTTTTCTGACAGAGGCACAACACACACTCTTCCACAGATGTCAGGTGACGACAGGTCTGTCTTGTTAGAGGCTCAACAGGACACTGACTCACTTCCCGTTGACTCGGGCAGATGTTCTTATTGTATTCTGTATTGTTTCTGTTTTCACGCCAATAGGTGCTGAGTTTGTCTTTATGGTTATTAATAATACTGGATCAAGACCCTCTATTTGGGAACCAACAATCCACTAAATGTAGCATTTAAAATGATTTTACTGTTTAAAATGTGAAAGGTAATTGTGAACTAAATCCATCAAATGAACAAAAACAAAAAAAAAAATTAACAAAATATGCAAAACAAAATGAAAAATTTAAAGAAAAAATCTATAAAATGACCAAAATCATCTTAAAAAAGTGAAATAAACTAAAGTACAAAATAAATGAAAAATGTACACAATAAACAACAAAATGTGCAAAAGCAAGATTTTTTACAAAATACCCACAAAAATTAACACAAATAGAAGACAACACAGCAAAATTTAAAATAGAAAACATTACAAAGAATGTAAATAAAAATAAAAAAAATAAATGGACAAAATATCAAAAAAAGAAAAAAATAAACAAAGGATGCACAAAATAATAAACAAACTGTATGGAAAATGTCTCACAAAATGAACACAAAGTTAAAAGCAAAGAAATAAACAAAAAACTTTTAATGGAAGATTAACCAAAGAGCCACTAAATACCCCCAAAATGATCAGAAAGGAACAAAATGATAAACAAAATGAAAAAAAAAAAATCACAAAAATGGAAAAAATGAACAAAATGATCAAGAAAATAATAAAGAACAAAGAGACAAACATGAATAAAAAAGAAATAAAAACAACAACTAAAATCATAAACACAATAAGTGAAAATAAAAGAAAAAACATTAAAATACTTATATAAATAGCACAAAAACAACAAACAAAATGATAAAAGAACACAATAACTAACAAAATAATAACACATCAAATATGACAAGAAATAGGGAACAAAAACTAAAGAAAATGCAGACAAAGTGACACAATAAAATTATATAAACAAAACTAACAAAAAAAACATCAAATATCAATAAAATGAACAAAAGTGAACTGAAAATGAATAGAATAAAACAACAATTGTTAATACAATGAACTGAAATGACAAAATAAACCACAAAATGAACAAAAATTATGATAAAGGAAGAAAAGTATCAAGAAAATTAATAATGACTAATAAAATAATAAACAAAAATTAAAACTACACAACCCAATGAAAAAGGTACCGTGACCTATTTTCGGTCCTGATCATACGTTTGACATGAGATGTTTAGTGTAAGAACTCCAAAGTACAGAAATACAGTAACGTTACACAGAGCTCATTCTCCTGAATTCAGTGTCAGAAAACTGGGAAGCGACAATCTGAGCTTTTCTGCAGCAGACAGCATCTGCTTGTCTGTCTTTAAAGCTCAGTAAAAATCCCTTCACACATGGCAGACAATTCAGCTGTACCTCACAATGTAAGTGAAGTACATTTTCCTCATGAACTATTTAATCTCTAGCTTGGCAATATGGAAAAAATGTATTTTGACACTGCCAAAATATGCAATATTGATCAAAATATATTTTTTAAGTGAGTAAACTTTCTTTTGTAGCTAAAACAATGTCATAAAACATTATTTTGAGTACTTATATTATTAGAGATCGTAATACATACATTAATATATGTTCTCTATCATCAATAATACAGACGTGCTGTGTGAAGTGATTTTAATAACACTGCAAATCAATTCAAATTAAGATGTTTAAATATAAGTAATGCTCAAACAGTTCTTACAATGCGTGTGAAAGTTAAAGGAAAATGCAGATGATGGAGCTGGTATGATCTGCACTGTTTGAACAAATCAGTCACCGTTAAACTGCTAGTAGACACAGTACAAGTCATGTTTGTTTGTACTGTGGTTGTTTTGAGAATGAAACTCATTTTGTTTAGTTTTATTTTTAAAATTGTAAAATGCTCTTTAATACACTACAGAAATGTGTGGAGAAAAATAACAATACTGAGGCAGCAAAATTGTACCACTCTCAAAACCTATGGACATGATGAGAAGAGGAAACATGCTGAGTTACAAAAATACAACGGGTCCTAGAACAAGGAGATTAATGGTTTGCTTAAAGGTAAAGTCTGCAAGTTTTGTCTTACTCTGTTTACAAACAGCTTTATTCCAACTCACTTCTCTCTCCTCTGCTCACAGCGTAAGAGAGGCTGAACAATAGGGCCAGCATTAGAACACATTATGGAAGAGACACAATGCTTGGAGGATCAGTGTTCAATAAGCAAATGGACTGCTATTTTGTGGTGCTTTTCAAAGCGTGTACACTGTGCAGCAGACATAAACTCACCCACACTGTTACAAAGTGAGAAGGTTCCAGAGAGAAATATAACCACAACAAACTGCATCTGTGTATATCTTGTGGACGTGAAATCAAGTTGCTTCCACCTAAACAAGCTGTGGGACACTGACTGGTTGGAGATGTAAACACTATGCTGCCATTGGCTGGTAGGGGTGTGAATACCAGAGACCCCGGGATACAATATTATCACAATGCTATAATATAAGTACTGTAATATCACCATACACTGAGAGCTGCAATGCTATAGCTTTTTTATTTACTCAACCTAGAGTAAAATAAGACAGTGTATAATAAGATGCTGCAGTGGCTTCAACAATGTGCAACAGTCTCTAGTGGACTGAAAAGTCCTAAAGAGGCCAACTGGTACCTGGGACTTTACAACACTTAGAAACCTTTTTTTCCCCCTTAATGAAATATTAATATCTGCTGTTTTTGAATCAATACAATGTTTCAGTGCAAAGTATGGTGACATTACACTGACTCAATATTTTTCTCCACTCCTATTCTCATTGCATCTGGTTTTCAGCGTTCACCTTTCTCAGTCCCTCACCTGTGAATGTGTTTTTTTTCCACTTGTGAGATACAACCTGAACTCTGTTCCATTAGACGGGACTTCACAGCAGCACCGAAGCATGTTACACTAAAAGCCGCAGGTTAGAGTTGATTAAAGCACTTTTAATGTGAAGAATCAGTATAAACAGGATTTAGAGAAGCTGCTAGCATAGCCACATTAATGCTACATCCTCTTATGCCCAGTGGATGTAAGAGAGAGGTAAGAGAGAGAGAGGACAGCAGTGCTATGGGGAAGCGAGAGAGAGAGAGAGAGAGAGAGAGAGAGAGAGAGAGAGAGAGAGGGAAGTGAAACTCTGATGCAGCAGTTTAAACAAACGTCATGCAGTTTGTACTCAACATTAGTGATATAGTCAAAAATATTCATCACATTGCCTTAACAATTCTGATTATGACTGATCTTAATGAACTGTTCTCAGTGGGTAAAAACAACAAATAAATACAACAGGAGGAACATAAACAAAGCATTATCAACAGGACAATAACACCTGCAAACATGAAGCTCATTGTTCTGCTGACGCCTGATGGGAAAAACACCTGATGAGAGTAAGAGGAGGCAGGTCCTGTTGATCTGTAAACCAGATGCACTCACTGGTGTTTTTGCGCATTAGCATGGGTGTGTGGTGTCCAGGTATTTATTATGTTAAATCTGTTCCTGTTTCAGTCAAGTGTGGAGACTCAACTCCCTTTTCAGGACAAAATGCAGGTCATATGGGACATACTGGAAATCGGTCAAATTAGGGTTAGAGTTAATTGAATTTAATATCAAATTTAATTTTCAAATTTTTCATCTTATTTCTCAGTGGATTTAAGGTCTGGACACTGTGGAGGCCAGTCCATGTGTGAAAATGATGTCTCATTCTCACCTAGCCACTCTATCACTATTTGAGCCCATGACTCCTGACATTGTCAACTTGGAATTTGCCTGTATCATCAGGAATCAAAATTGAATTGTCAAAAAAAGAAATAAAAATGAGACCTGTGTTAGGTCAAATAATCTGAGTCAGTTAAAGGCTCAGCTGATTTTCTTTCCTATTTTGTTAGTTAAGGTGTCTGTGACTTTTCTGCCCTTCTTCCACAAAGGACAAAATTCCTAATAAGCTGTTTACATGGCTTTAATCCATTGTAATTTCTGTTTACATGCTGTGCACACCCCAATTAAAAAGTGTTTTTTCAAGGTTTCCAGTGGTGACAGATGTTCCTCTGTATGAACTCAACCTTCCTCTGTCATTCTGCCAAGGACCTTCTTTAAAAAGATCACCTTTGCGATTGTTGCTCAAATCCAAAAACCTTTAGATGCCTTTTTTTCATAATATATAAAAGTAGGGGTGGTTCTCCTCACTGGAAATGTCCACAGTCAGCAGAAATTACAGTAAAAAGGGGAAATATGCTGCTAACTGCGACACGCAGACCTGCATGTCTGAAGAATCCTCATAAAACCAAGGCATCCCCCTTATGCCTTGTGTCCCATTCGGAATTTCAGAATATTCAGGCAGAATGTGCTGTTTTTATGACACCTGCCTCCAGAATATTTTCATATTCAATATAATAGTGGAACACCAGTGTGCTGGTAAACAACCTCACTTAAACACATCAAAACCTAATGTCTTTGTGTTCCTCTCACACAGAGAAATGCAATTTGCCACACAACTTCATGCCTACAGATGGAAACATCCACAGCTTTATAGACTGCAGACACTCAAAGAGCCTTTATCACAGTGACGTTAAGCCATGAATTATGACCTGTGATCAGTTTAATAATAATGTTTTACGGTGTTGGACCAGTCTCAACATTCCTACTTAGTTTGTGCATGTTAAACAGTTTTACAAAGACAACATCCAGAAAGTTAGATATTGTCCTGCACATAGTGAATTACACTAACCAGCACCAAATGACAAAAACATTAAAAAAGTTATTTGTTTGGGGTTTATTAATATTATGGAACAAGAAATAAAAGGAGAAAATGTTTTAGTAGGTAGATCAAACAGTGTAGATATATGGTTATGAGCAGAAATTTATTTAATTAAATCTTACTCTTGTGATTTTTCCCATGGTCTCAGTGGGAAAAGGATGGGGTGACTACTCAATGTCGGGGTTGAGTTCCTACCCCAAGTGGAGGATTATCTTGAGGTATTGTTCAAGAGTGAGAGGAGGGTGGAGTGTGAGATTGACAGACAGATCAGTGGGCATGGGCAGTTATGCAGACACTGTATTGATCAGTTGTGGTTAAGAAGGAACTGAGCTGAAAGGCAAAGCTCTTGATTTTCTGATGAATCTGCGTTCCTACCCTCACCTATGGTCACAAGCTTAGGTTGGCACTGAAAGAATCAGAGATACTGGCAGTGAAATCAGTTTTGTCAGCAGGGTGGCTGGGATCTTCTTTCAAGCCTCTTTACACAGGATGGCAACCTTTGTGTCACCTTTGAGCGACCTAAAAAATGGCCAGCACACTCAATGGTTGTTTAAACCCAGAAAATCTAGTGCCTATGTAACTGTACCAGTGATCCTTGTGCCTCCCTTGAGCCACCAAAAACGCAATTTTTGGGCATTTTTATGACAGCCTAAGAGTGTCCTCTGCATCTTCTGCATTCACTGAGCCACTTGCCTGCTCTCCCCTGTGCTTTCCCTGTGCCCCCTCTGTGCCATCATTAGCAACCAATGGTACCCAGATTGATGGGAAAATTTGCAGCAGAATGCATCCCTTACCTGGCGACCAATTATAGCAATGCTTGTGCCTTCCATTCGCCTCTTTTCAGCTACCTTTCAGTAAGCAACCTCCTCTGCAAACTTTGTGTGGCTGTTGTGAACGTGTTCAAAAATTTACGCCGACCATGGCGTCCATGGCGATATGTGAACCTCCTGTGAACCATCTTTGAATTACCTACGTATGGTGACAATTCTGCCTCCTTTGAATCTCCAGCGGTGACCTGGTAAATTTTATGGTTGCACAGGAGGCACAAAGGTTGCCATCCTGTGTAAATGGGCTTTTACAGATAGGGTAAAAAGCTCAGGCATCTGATCCAGATGCCACCTGAACCTCTCCCTGGTGAGATGTTTCAGGCATGTCCAACTAGGAGGAGACCCTAAGGCAGACCCAGGACCCGCCGGAGGGACAATGTCTCTTGGCTGGCCTGGGAATGCCTTGGGGAACCCCCAGAGGAGTTGGGAGGAGGACGATGGAAAGAAGAAAACCTGGGTTACTCTGCTTAGGCTGCTGCACTTCTGACCCAGATGAGCAGGAAGTGGATGGATGGATGGATGGATGTTTTGTCATATGAGTCTATGGTAGTTGTGTGTATGTATGACTATACAGTAGGTTTGAAAATTTAACTGCACTGCCTGTGCTCGTCTTGGCCAGATCCCTCTCTTATCGCTTATAAACGAGATATTTAATATCAATGGGTTTTTCCAAGTTAAATAACAACAGTGCTGCAGTATTTAACTGAAGAGTTATCATTTGCAAATTTAAGCACTTAAGGCCTCTTTGGCATTTCCTCACTGCAAGTTACAAATTAGCTATAGTACCCTTTCATTGTAACTGGTATCAGCTTATATTCAAAACTTTTTCCCTAAGGAACAATTGAGTAGACACGTTAATTGAGTGGGTACCATACATAGGAAAAGCACAAAAAGGTAACTACTGTAAAAGTATTATAAGTCTAACTGAAGAGCTGTCATGAGTATTATCCCGTGGAGTCAGTGTAGAACGATTATTTCAGACTACTTCAGTTTTTTATTGGAGTGATCTGAGCTGAGTGATCTGCCTTGTTCTTTACTTAGGAAAAAATGACTTGATTCTCCTCAAGAACGTAAAGAATTACCCACTAAGTCACACAATACAGTTAGGCATCTGTATGAAGTCTGATGACTGCCTTATTCCTGATTAGAAGGTGCTCCAGGGGACCTTGTTAGTTCTTTTGTGTGCACTTCTATTTGCAGTGCAGTGTACACACTGTGCAAAATGAAGCTTAAAAAGGTACTACTTTGGACAGGCACTCAACCCACACTATATGTTTTCAATCATTACATAATTGAACTCATTATTTGTGTATAATCAGTTACTGGACCACCATAATAGCACTCACTCGTTGCTAGGAGATTTGTCTGACAGAGCTGCTGAGTCTTGACTGATCCCCACTGGGAAATCCACATTTGACTTATCAGACTGCATGCTGTGCCACAGAGCAGAGTCACTGAGCGTCTTGCTTGGAGACACTTGAACCAAGAGGATGCACTCTGACATGGCAGCCTGAACCCGGGTCCTCTGGAGGATCAGTTTTTAACCACTCGGTCAAATTGCTGCCCTGTAACAGCTGCACCAAACAGAAGTCCGTGGCTGCTGCCTTTTTTAGATAAATCTGTCCTCTGTCTTTCTAATGACCTTCCAATTTGGCTCCTTAGTACTAGAGCAAAGCAAACAAACATGCATGTGCAAGCCCTCTTAAACATACCCCAAAAGACCCCCTTAAGATATGCAAAAAGCAGTGAACACATGCCGGTACGTACACTACGCTCTCTTGAGATTTATAATCTCTCTTAATGTCTGAATCAGATGTTACCTCCTGATCTCCTCCTGCATGTAACGCAGTCTGCTTCTCTGAAATCTCATAAAGACACAACTCAGAAATTAAATGAAGGAAATATCATTTGTAAGAATTTACATATCACTGCACACACTTCCCTTCTTGCAAATGAAAGTGTACATGCTTGGTTTGGTGCTCAGTGCTCAAGCACCAAGAAACTATTCAATCAAAATTCTGTCATGATTTTTGAAATGTTTTCCAGTACATGTCTTGGCCTTCATAAGATTTCTGTTTTCTGCTTTCCCAGATGACCTAGTGCAGCTTCTGCCTCAAAGTTACCCTCATCCTAACCCTTGCTGTTAGTTTCTTTGCCTCACTTGTTACCTCGCCTTCTGCTTCAAGGTTTCTATCTTTATTCCTCTCAGCAATTCCCCATTAAATTCACATTTCAGCTCCACCCCCTTCCAATTTCTCCCACTCCCTGTGCATGCTCCATTCCCTCTCTCCTTCTTTCTTATCTATGTTCGTTTTCAGCTGGGACTGGCTTTTCCCTCTGCAGTGTAGCCCCTGAGTCCCCATGGGAAGGATCATCACCATATGTGTATGAGCAAGACTTTGTTCTTACTATCTTGGGTTCAAGAGTGCTCACAGAGACAGGACAAAAAAAACTCAAAAGAGGGCATTTGAGTGGATGTTTTCCAGTGTGTGTGGGTGTGTGTGTGTGTGTGTGTGTGTCTTAAGGGGCCTAAATGATGTTCAGCCTTCAAAGTGGAATGTGCCGGCCACCAGCCTAATTTTTATCTTCATTTTTGGCTGAAAACAAGCTGCACAATACAGACTTGGCTGAACTACTGCTGTGAATGAGGCTGAAGAGGCTTCAGATTAGAGCTGGGTGATACAGCCAAAAATGGTCTCATGATACAAACTTCTGTATCAGTTGACAGTGGCAATTATCACAATAAATGTTAACTCACTATAGTATCAAAGTTTGAGGAGAGATTTTTGGTCCTGAGTGGAAGTTTGAATCATTAGTCAAAGAAGACGAAAGTTAAGTCAAAGAAGAAAAAGATGCAAAAAGACAAACTATGACATAAAAGAAACAAAAATTATGTAAAAGATGCAATAAGACAAAAACAACAAACGAGGCAAAACACAAAAATGTAGTAAAAGACAGAATGCAACAAAAACACAAAAAATAATGTAGATGCAAAAATGATGAGATACAAAAAAACCCACAAAAAAATGACATATTTGACAAATGTTGAGATGAAAAAGAAAAAGTTCAAAAACAAAAGTGCAAAGTGCAAAAGTCTGAAAATGACATGAAAGATGCAAAAGGTATGAAAACAGTCAAAAATGACCTAATACAAAAACAATGTAGAAGATGCAAAAAGATGAAAAAAATATGAAAATGTCAAGAGACGCAAACATAAAAGAAAACAATGTAAAATACGAAACAATAGACAGACATGAAAGCAAACAACAACGATATGAAGATGCAAAAAAGCACGATGAAATGACACAGATGAATAAGATAAAAAGGACTTCAGAAATGTGTTACAGCTCCCTTCCTGTTCTGCTGTCTCCTGTCTGCGACTGCAGCCAGGAAGGGGCCAACAGGCACTTGTGTAGCCACCTGTGGGGCTTTTTAAGGATCTCTGAGGTCTATAGAAACCTGCCCCTAACCTGTCACTCTCTCTCTCCAAGGCTGCATCCCTGGTTTCTTTGATTGGCTTTTGTTTAAGACACTCCACGTGCACAGTTGTGTCACTCTTCCATTCACTTCAGACACCACTGATACATCACATGTCATCTGTACATTTCATTCGACATTGTATTTGCTTCATCTAAAATTTACAATAAACTCACATCTAAATGCACGCAACTCTGTGTAATCCCCCCCCATTGTCACCTGCTTCAAGGCGGCTTGTGACAAAAAAAAAACAAGTGCAAAAAAATTAATTACCCACGGTCGCTGCCATCTGTGTGTGTGTGTGTATGTGTGTCCATGTTCACCCTATAACTCAGTCAGGAATAGAACAAGGGTGACCAAACTTGACAGAAATATTGACCTTGACCCACTGTGGACCTCCATTAATTTGCGGGGTTAGGTCATATTAAATGTGTGCAAGGTCTAGTCAAGCATCCGGCATGGGTCAGCATCTCACTTGAGTGCAATCTACTTTCAGTTCAGTTCAATTGTATTTGTATAGCGCCAACCATAATCCAAGATTATCTCTAGGTGCTTCACAATTCAACAGAACCTCCGGCAGAACCAGCAGATCTGGGTAGGCAGCCATCTGCCTCGACCAGTTGGGGTTAGTGGACAGAGGAGAGACAAAAGGAGGGTAGAGATAGAGCAACAAACACAGACACTGGATAATAATAATGGATTGTATTTACATAGCACTTTTCTGGACACTCAAAGACACTTTCCATTGATTCCATTATTCATTCACTCCACATTCACGCACTGGTGGTGATAAGATACATCTGTAGCCTCAGCTACCCTGGAGCAAACTGATGGAAATGTGGCTGCCAATCTGCACCAGTGGCCTCTCCAACCACCACCAAACATTCATTCATTCACATTCATGATGGAGGACACTGATAGACAATGGGCCAGTCCACAGCCAGCAACAGCAGCAGCATGAAGATGAAAAACAACAAAAGAAGGCAGACAAGACAAACTACTGCAATAGATGCAAGAAGACAAAAACTACATGAAGGATGCAAAAAAGGGGGAAAAAATTATATAGATGACAAATGACAAGACAAAAACGACTTCAAAAATGCAAAAGACAGAAATGCAAAAAGATGAAAACAACAAAGGAAGCAAAAAGATGTTTGTATGCAAGCATCTTCATATCTCATATACAAACATGAGATGTTTACATATGAGATGCAAACATCTTTTTGCAAAAATATGTTGTTAAAGACAAATTACAATGTAAAAGATTCAAGACAAAATCGACATGAAAGATGCAAAAACTTGAAAAAAGATGAGAACTTCAAGACACACAATGATAAAAAAATAAGACATGAATGTGAAAATGACACAAACGACAAAAAAGGCAAAAGATGCACAAACATGAAATTGTATGCTGTGTTTCACATCAACAAAATGCAAATAAACAGAATGAATTATAGAAAATTTCATTATGATATATTCTGTTATAAAACA
>JAQQAE010005006.1:0-18110 GCA_029823295.1 Pseudamia nigra | reverse complement strand
TTACCGTCATGAATCAGACATTCTTTTAAGTGTTTACCATGTGGCGGCTGCATACTGTAGCTTCTGTTGTAGCACCAGCTAGTGGGTGCATGATGCAACTGCACCTTATAATCCGGTGCGCCTTATGTATGGAAAAATCTTAAAAATGTGACATTTTTGGAGGGTGCGCCTTATAATCCGGTGCGCCTTATAGTGCGGAAAATACGGCACTTCCTCTTCACTCAGGTCTGTGATGTCACTGTTACCTATGGTTGAAATGATGCTGCTTCATTTTCTTCAAACCAAAGCTTTTTTCACTGTTTACCTACTGATGAGATAATGTGAAGAAAAGTTGATTTTGTGGACTTGAATCCTTTTAAATTGAACTTCATGTGTATTTTTTTGAGTTTGAGGCTGCTGGTGATTTTTTTTTCCCCATAGTGCAGTGTGTTGGTTGTCGTAGGTTCAAAGAGGGAGGATTCTCAGCTTTCAGAGTTTGTGAAGCGGTGGAAATGTGATCATGTTCATTTAATGGATTTGAAAGTGTAAAAACATTTCTTAATTCATTGTGTATTTGTTATTTATTTTGGGGCATTTGATCATTTTTGTTGTGTTGAAATGACAGGTCAGACAAAGACAGACTCATTAGACCCTCATGACTATGTCTTCCTGTGGACCCACCACCTGCAGGAAGGGTCTGAAGGCTCCGGTGCTGTGTGATTTCTGTGGCAGCTGAAGGCGGGTTGTCTGGGTGGTCCAATCCCTGGATGGCAAAACTAGCTCCAACTGGGAGGAGGCCCTGGGGCGGACCCAGAACACGCTGGAGGGATTATGTTTTTTGGCTGGTCAGTGAACACCTGGAGGACCCCCCAGAGGAGCCAGGGAGAGGGACACCTGGGCTTCTCTGCTCAGGCTGCTGCTTCTGAGACCCTGAGAAGGAGAAGATGAAGATGATGGATGGATTGAGGATAAAGTTTCCAGAAACACTCGTGTGTTACGACCAGCTCACAAGGCTTCAAACGTCAACACATACGTCACTGACACAAGCCTTAACACACACTTCACAAAATTCTTCGTGAATGACTCAACACACACTTGGAGGACTTGACATGGGAGGATGCATCACGAGGGAAGCAAAATAATAATGATTAAGAACATCCAAAACATAAAACAATGGTAAAATATTTGCACAAATATTGAACAGTGTGAATTAAAATGTACTGTAAGCTACAGTATACGAGCAACGTGCAAACGATGGTGCTTGTCATTCACTGTCACAGATTCACTGTGTCACAGACTCGAATGTGTCCGAGCTACGTTCACTTCAAACACACATCATCCTTCCATGTTCACTCAACTTCATCACGTTTACATGCAGATCTCCTCACTGTCTGCCGTCCTGGTAAAGTAAAGATGCTCTTTTCACCACAAATGTTCTGTTTTTCTTTGCAAATAAAAATAACTTCATGTTTCTAAATGAAACTAGTATTTTTCAAAGTCTTCTATTTAAAGTCTGGCTGTTGAGGGGGAAAAAAAACCCTGAAAAAAAGCCCCAACATTTTCATAGAGATCATTTTGACCTCAACAGTATCTGTATCACTTTACAGTTTCAATAAATTCTCAGCATGGGGGAAAAGGGAGAAGGTGAGAAGAAAAAAAAAGGTGCAAGGATCAGCATGAGCCACAGTGTGATTGATTTGTGCATCCGTGGCCAGTTGGAAGCAGCAGAGGAAGCATCAGGAGCGACAGGCCGGCGGTGACGCCTCCTCCCTGGAGGAAACGCTGCCAGCGATGGATGCAGACACTTAACACTGTCCACTTTCCAAACAGTGAAACGTTATTTAACTGAAGACGACTCACAAAGCAGGTTGTCGATTTTATTCTGAAGTGGAAGAAAAAAAAAGAAAGAAAATGTTGTGTTAAATTATAGCCTTGTGGTTAAATTCCTCCCATTGAAGCAAACAAAGATCCTCCATCAGAAGCTATCTGTAGTGACAACGCAGACGATGGAAGCATTGACTGGAAGGTGGAAAAGTCATTAAAGTTCAACAAAATACCTGTAAATATTGATATATTCAGTGTCATTTTGAAACCACTGGGGAAAAAAAAATACTTTGACTGCATAAAATTCAGAAGAGAACATTGAAAAAGCTTCATTAACGATCACAATAGAAAGCTGAGCTCACAAATAACATAAAACGTATGCTGATTATTGATTGACATACATTTACAGTAAAACACAGGAAATAAAGAAAAACAGAAGAATGTGAGAAACGTCTGTGTCTCGTCCAGGCAGGTCCAGAAGTCTGTGCCTAATTTTCAGTCCAATCCCTGCCTTTAACCCAGTCCTGAGTGAACTATTGTGATGCAAACAGTATTTTGAACATGATGCATAATAAGTGAAGTGAATGCATTCTTTCCTTCAGACCATCCTGTTTCTGCTTCCTGTCCCACCTGACATTTACACCTAATGCTGAGGTTCTAGAACGTCAGGTGCTGTTTTAGACGCTGGAAAGGAATGAAATGATGTGACTTTCACTAAAATCCACTTCCTCGTTGTGTCAAAGGTTCCACACACTTTCAGTGCATGATAAATGAAGCCACTGGCTGCCGGTTCAGACCCGTGTGATGCTACAGAAAAACTCTGCATTTCACATTGAGATTTTGTCTGGTTTTTTACCCAGCGATTCAGTTGAACTGTTTTCACTCTTCAGGGAACCAAAGGGACATGGATTGCTGTTGCTTTCTGTTGAGGCCTTACATCCATCGGACAAGAGCCAATCAGAAAACAGAACAGCTGTTTGTTGTTATGAGTCACGTGGTTCACTGCGTTACAGAAATGATTTGATGTGTGTATGTAACCACAGGCAGGTCAACCCTGCCCTGTAGGAGAATGTTGGGTCTTCTGGCCTCATGGTGCACATCCACCTTCATCAAACTTTACATGGATGCATTGTCCAGCAGGTACGTTGTCTCACTGTGTGTAATCATGATTTGTGGCTTTCTCTGGACTACGTACCTCACAGCTTGCACAGATGGTTTGGTGCAGTGCATTTCTGGCTTGAGGTAGATTGCCATTTTTGTGGGAACCTGGAAAAGCTTTGATCCTGTTTTGAGGTGACCTTAGCATTTCCCGGCTGTTTCTTGGTAGTGACACGGAGTCAAATTGGTTGTGCAGCCGCTGCCTTCTCTGGATCTGCTCAGTCTCCTCAATGTGTATCTTACAGTGGCTCAGTGCATGAGGACAATGTAGGGTGGAGGGACGTCACAGTACGATAGACGACGGTTACACTGTAACTGAGGTTCTCTGTCAAACTTCAGAAACACATCCAGTAAAACGTGTGGGTTGTTTTTAGACTCAGCGGCTGCAGGTTGTGATTTGTCTTGCGGAGCCTCGGTGTGAGTGGGATGTACATAGAAAACCCAGATCACAGTGTAAACAACTGTCCATCTACTCTTCAGTTTGTAACACTGTAATTTTTTTTACAATGAAATGTCAAAATTCATTTCACAAGCTAATGTTATGCTGTTGAAAAAAATAAATTAATTAAATTAATCATAAAACCCAGCCCTTGTTGAATAAAAATGAAATTTGTGCATTTTGTTCTATGGTCAGTTGGGTTCAATGTCATGTCAACCTGGGATTGATGAGCCGACACAAAAAAACAAAACACTGCATTACGTCGCTTTTAAAGCAGCTGCTGAAATCAGTCTGAAAATGATCTTCGTCCGAAACACAAACACCATAAAAAACAATACAATTTGGAAAAAAAAACACACACATCATTTCCTGCTGCACGGTTTCACAAATATCCCCAAATATAGAGGAACAATGGCAGCGGGAAAACACGGAACAATTTGTTTTTTACAGGCTCACATTAGCCCCGAGCTTCCTGTTTTCACAGCTAAACAGAGGACCATGGCAGGCCGTGATGCACCGCAGCGAGCCATGTCATTCACAAACAGAAAAAACATGAGTAATGAAGTAAAATGACAGTAAAGCAGCAACTCCGTCCTGGAGCCAAAGGGAAAATGACACCAGTGCTGTGGCCTTTGTGCTGTGACACATGTTGTGTCACTGGCTGTGAAATTGCTTCATTCCTCTGTGTTGCCTGAGGAGGATGGGCGACCCGAGTGGAGAGAGCAGTCCTCCTTTGAAGGCTGAGAGCTGTGATTTAGTGCTGAACTTTAAAAAGACTGCTGCTTTTCTGGGCACCAGCCATTGCTGGTAATAAGGAGGATATGAGGGACGCGTTGGAGGAAGGATATGGGGAAGTAGAGGCCACCGTCTGGGCACTGGCCCTCTGTGCTCCCTGTTATTTGAGACAGTGGGGATGCTGTGAAATAGCCTGTCTCATTTCAGCGAAGCCCCTCTGGACCAGGTGCAGTCCCCATGGATAGCAGAGACAAAAGCCTTCACCCACCAACGGCGCCAAGACATAAAGCACTTCTACTCACTCGCATTTGATATTTCAAAATGTATTAGCACGTATATAACCCACACTTAAACTTCCTATATTTCTGCTCCTTATGGCCAGCAACGAGTTTCTACCCTTTAACATTGGTTGTGCTAATTTTACTCGTTCATCATCTGCGTAAGTGTTTTGCTGATGTTTGATTACTTGCTGACAGCAGAATGACACAAACTGCCACAGAAAACATCTGATGCACTAGAAAACACTTTGGTCCTCGCTTTAAAACCACAGGTTCATTCACACTTGTAGAAAACATACTCTGAAATCTTGAGTTGTACATTTTGCTGTCACAACAAACATTTATCCAACCAGACATGCTTGACATGACAGACATGATGAAGGACATGATGACAGCATTACTTTGACCTTTAAACTTTGGACCCTAAAATCATTGCACTATATTCTTGAAGCCATCATCTGTGGTTGTTTCTGGAATATTTGATTTTATACAGACTGAATGGCACTGCTTCTCATAGCAATATGTCATGACATATTGTAAACTTACTCTAATGTAGCCTTTTTCATGCGACGCTGGGTAGCCATCACTACTGTCCATGTCATCCACTGTGACAATTCAAATGTATTTTAATAGACAAAGTTCGTAAACATGGAGACAAATACATATATTCAATCATCAAAACATTATGTGCATTTGGTGAATTTTAAAAGATAAAAACTAGATGTATCTGAATAAAATAGCCACAGTTGAAACATAAAGTCTCAGTAGAGTTTGTTTTTGTGATGAATATCCTGAACAATTGTACTTAAAGGGTTTGCTTCACTGGGTCGTGCTGCTGTCATCTCTCATCGTTTCCTCTTTCTCAACAGCTGTACATTTGAAGGAATCAGACCAAAATTCTCATTTCGTCCTGTTGAACAGCAGGTGCTTGGTGTTGGAAAATCACAGCCACCAGGAGGCACTGAGGCTGCAGACAGAATTCACAATTACTGCATCTTCCAGCTTGACTGATGTAAGGTGTCAGGCGTGATGATCTGTTGTCTTATGTGGGTGGAGGTGGACGTTAGCCCATTGTGTCTGCCAGACGGTCTAGCATGTTGTGATTTCCCATGGTGGCTCCAGATGCCACTGTCACGGTGGCCAATGGGAGCACAGTGCTTTTCAGCACTTACCAATGATAGGGGCACTTTGAGATAACAGCTATAAACATGGAAGGCAGATCAGTGTTTATACCTCCTGTCGTCTTCATGTGAACCCAGGTCTATGATTATTTGTCTTTGCCAGTATCACACACACACACATGCGCAAGAGAGTCCATTGTTTATGCAGTCATTGCCAAGTGTTAAACTGTGCTTTGCAGTACATCACAAAATGCACTGCTTCCAGTCTTTACAATAAATGCTGTAGTCTGTCATATGCATTAAGCAGTTACGGAAAATTTATGAATATATATAGTGTGTGACTGAATTTAAACTCGCTTCACTCAGGGTATGAAATGATTTGATTTTATAAACATATATTTACATACTTTCATTGGTTGGTAGAACCTTCCTCTTAATTGTGTTACCATGTCATAGTACTCCCAGGGGATTCAGCAGCATCTCACGATATTCAGCTATCGAATCTCAAGCACTGAGCATGGTGATAAACAAAATAATGTACAGTTGGACTGCTGCAAATGTGTGATGCAAGAAAAGTTCAGCACCATGGACAGAGATCTGGCCACTGCAGAAGTACAGTACCATGGTCAGGGACCTGTGCACTGCAGAAGTTCAGCACCGTGGACAGAAACCTGCTCACTGCAGAAGTTCAGCACCATGGTCAGGGACCTGTGCACTGCAGATGTTCAGCACCGTGGATAGAAACCTGCTCAGCATCTCTGATTTCCTATTCCTTCAGACTCCAGTGGGTGCTTTCAACAACTTCAATTTGATTTTTGATTTTTTTTTTTAATTGAAATCTTGGTATACAGGGTAACTCTAAGATTATACAAGCACAACAAATTCTTTTTTTTTATGATTATTTTTTACAAAGTGTCTACTACAAAAGTACTCTGGGTGGAAAACGACCAAAAGGCTATTGACAAAGTACCAATCAGACGCCTCCATACGAGTGAACAAGGTCAAACAATCTAATGTGGTGCTGGTGACACTTGTCCTTCCTGTCAGAGCTTCATCTTTAGTCTGGTTTGTTTTCTTACATTTATGAAGTGAATTATGTATTAAAATCCTTCTTCTTGGTTTAATGCAGTTTTATTTACATCATGGTGTAGCTTAAAGACAGAACCAGTTGATGGTGCTCGCAGGTACAGTGATGCAGCAGAAAAGTGCTGCACCCAGAACCTAGAGGTCAACGAATCAAATCCATCCTCTGACACACATTTTCTCTGATTTTCTTTATTTCCACCGTGAGCCCATGGGGGTCTATAATTCATGGGAATTGTAGACAAATTCTACCAGTGACCTTATAACTTGAAGTAATTCAAAAACGAGCTTTGTTGTCAAAAAAAGTAGGTAATGAGTCTGTTATGAAGGCTTTAAAAATTAACTGTTCAATTCAAAAAGAGTTATTGAGTCAATGAGACAATATTAAACATTTATTGTTGCTTAATTAGTCTCTGCTTCTTGGTTCTGGTTCGTCTATGACTTACAAACTGCTTCTTGCCTTGTTTCTTGATACTGACAGTTTAGTTCATCACAGTCTCTTATTGGTGTTTTAGCAGTAAAATAGGTGATTTGTTGTCAAAGTACAAGTACTGCATTTCGATTGGTACTTTGTCAGTAGCCTTTTGATGGTCTCACACCCAAAATACTTTTTATTTCCTCCTTGGCTGTAGATGAAACAATAATCATCATTGTGATATATATATATATAGTATATTATAATACATTCTTTATTTCTTTATTCTTTATTATAAGTTTTCTTTTGTCTTCATTAATCCTGTTAAATTATTTATATTGTTGCTATACTCCTTTGATAACATTTTTAAATTTCTCTCATCTATCATATTCAGCCTGTTTTCAAACTGATTGTGTGCTGCAAAATGGTGTAATGTGCGAACAGAATTCTTTCCATCACTGCATCTTACCAGTCATATGACGAGACTTAACAGAGGAAAGAGAAGCATAAGTCCTGTCTTCTCGCTCTGATGAGAACAACCACAGTGCTCAATGTGTTGCCAAAACTGAAGGCCAACTTTGTTTCTTCAGAGCAGCTGCAGTGTCTCTGCTCTCCAGTCACTTTGACACCGAGTCTCCATTGACTGGTGACACAGTGCAGCAGGAGGCAGGTTGTGGGTGACGGACTCACACGCTGGTTGCCGCTTTGTTTGGAAAGATAAAAACAGGAGAGTGTCTCCAGTGTCAGGGAGATGAAGAGAGGGGGCAAAGAAAAAGAGAGTGTCAGCATGAAACGGGGAGTTGTTTTGCTCCGGGATGTTGATGAATTGTGTTCTGTTGTTTAATAGTGGATTTGTGTGAAAAGCAGAGCCGAGGTGGGAGAAAAGCCCAGGGGCCCAGTGTAGCCTCCATCTTCTGCATCATACCGTCAAACCACTGGTCCACTATAAATCACTACTGTTCTGAGAAATAATAATATATTCTGGTATGATGGAAAAGTACAGACAACTCGAGACATTTACAGACACATGTGAAGTTTGATGCACATGTGAAGTTTGATGCACAACAGGTAACTGCTTGGAGCCCTGGGGCATCATGGGACCTTCAAGAACTGTGAAACTTTTGGTTCACCATGAAGCAGTGCACCGTTAACACTGTGTACGGTGGAGACGGGGCGCTGCGGACCTCGACTAGGGACGTTGTGGGTCAGTGGGGGATACGAGGACCTCCTCAATCCCACCAACATGCCTTCCTTCCAGGAAGCAGGGTCTGGGGACTCTGGGGTGGGCTCTGCTATCTCTGAGGCCGAGGTCACCGAGGTGGTCAAAAAACTCCCCAGTGCCAAGGCCCCGGGGGTGGATGAGGGCTGCCTGGCGTCCCTTAAGGCTCTGTTGTGGGGCTGTCTTGGTTGACACAACTCTTCAACACCATAAGGTCATGGGGGGGGGGGTGGCTCTGGATTAGCAGACCGGGGTGGTGGTTCCCCTCTTTTAAGAAGGGGGACCGGAGGGTGTGTTCCAACTACAGGGGGTCACATTCCTCAGCCTCCTTGGTAAGGTCTATTCCAGAGTACTGAAGAGGAGGATCCATCAGACAGATGAACGTCAGACTCAGGAGGAGCAGTGTGGTTTTTGTCCTGGTGGTGGATGTGACCAGGACCGGTGGACCAGCTCTACACTCTGCAGGGTCCTGAAGGGTTCATGGGAGTTTGACCAACCAGTCTACATGTGTTTTGTGGTTTTGGAGAAGGCATTCGACCGTGTTCCTCGAGGACTTCTGTGGGGGGTGCTCCGGGAATATGTGGTGCCGGACATACTGATTAGGGCTGTTTGGTCCCTGTATGGCTGGTACCAGAGTCTGGTCCGCATTGCTGACAGCAAGTCAGTCTCATTTCTGGTGAGGGTTAGACTCCACCAGGGCTGTCACTGAGTCTGTTCATGATCTTTACAGACAGGGGGTCCAGTTTGGTGACCTCAGGATTGGATCTCTGCTTTTCACAGATGATGTGGTTCTGTTGGCTTCATGAGGTCATGACCTGCAGCTCTGACTGGAGCGGTTCACATCTGGTATGAGGATCAGCACCTCCAAATCAGAGACCATGGTCCTCAGCTGGAAAAGGGTGGAGTGCTGCCTCCGGGTCGGGGATGAGGACTCTATCTATCTTGATGTTTTGTTCACGAGTGAGAGAAGGATGGAACCGGAGATCGACAGGTGGATCAGTGCGGCGTCAGCAGTGATGTGGACTCTGAGCCAAAAAGCAAAGCTCTAGATTTACATGTCGATCTACGTTCCCACCCTCACCTATGATCATGACCAGAAGAACCAGATCAGGGATACAAGCACGTGAAATGAGTCGGCTCTGACCATCATGTGCAGAACATGGACCACGAGGAGCCTGTCTGTGACCAGGCAGCCAGTATAACGTTAGGTTTATTCATCATACTAATTCTACGGAGGAACATGATTAAAAACATTTTGTGACTACTCATTTTGCTCTGATAAGTATGTGTCCGTTATATTTTCTTTACTTTTTATGCAAACAGTGAAAAGCTGTTGTTGGATTATGATAAACAATAGCTGTCAGACATGTTTGTGTTTGATTCCCAGAGTTAGTCATGTGATCAAAGTCGTGAACTGAACGGTGCACGTGTGGAGGAAGCAACTCCTCACCAGGGAGGAGGAGGAGATGGAGGAGGAGGAGAAGACGACGGAGGAGGAGAAGACGATGGAGGAGCAGGAGAAGACGGAAAAAGAAGAGGAGACGAAGGAGATGGAGGAGGAGAACTTGAACTGTCTTCAAATTTTCAGCCCGTCATAGATTTTCAGCAGCATTTTTACATGAATGAAGATGCTCAAAAACTGACGTCGTCCATTTAAAATGTATTTTATTGATCACTGTGTTTTTTTGCAGGTGATTCGTTCTCTTCGCGTTAGGGTCGGGTCAGGGTTAGGGGTTAGGGTTGTGGTCGGGTTTGGGGTTGGGGTCAGGGTTGGGATTAGGGTTGGGTTTGGAGTCGGGGTTAGGGTCAGAGTTAGGGGTTAGGGTTGGGGTTAGGGTCAGGGTTAAGGTCAGAGTTAGGGTTAGGGGTCAGGGTGATGTCGGTGTGAAGATGAAAGTTCAGGGTTTAAAGTTAAAGTGAATTCTTTTGTTTGTTTTTGTCTGATTTAATGATTAAAAAGGGCCTCGATGTTTCATTCTACACTCGATTCTTAAAATCTGTGTAAACGTCAGAACAAAACGCACAGAGTTTATGGATTTTCTCGTGATGAATCTTCAGCCACTGTTTGCTTTTAACGTCACTGCCTCAAAGTTGCCTTAAGCCTGTGAGTCAGATGGAAGCTCTGACCTTCTCTTCACTTGATATTCAAAAACCACCGGACTTCTGGGGAAACATAAGAGACCTGTCGAACTCAATCACAGACACCATTCTTCTCACTTATACAATTACCTGCAGAAGTGGAGGCCTGTGATGGAGATAATACGGAGGTGTGATGTCTGTGTCACCAATAAAGCAAGGCTGAGTTTAGATGTGGTCACTGTGTGAATAGGCACAGACCATATTTAATTCAGGTTGATTTATATAGTGCCAAACCTAACAACAATTCAAACAGTACACACGTTTGACTGTGATTATTAAATGTTGAAGCAAGAAGTAAAAGGATCAGGACCTGACAGACAGTAAAAAAAAAAACTTCCCGCTGAGCAGGAATCAGTCACAGTGGAATCTGACTTTTCACATTGGGTGGAAAGTGTCAAGTTAAACTGTCTGTGACATTTCTGACATTTCATGTTGCTATGGTGAATTTTCTTCTAAGCCTCATAAACCTCAACCTGTGTTTTCTGTCTTTTTTCTAGGATTTTGATCTTTGACACTGGTGTCAAAGATGTTTGTTTCTAAATATGGCTTATATGTGCAAAGTTTATCCTGTTCAACTTGCAGTGTGATTATATTTTTATGTGATTAGTGCAGTGTTTTATATCTGAAGGTGCCAGGATTTAAGAGGATAAACATGGCAGAAAGTGAAAAAAAAACAAAATGTGTTTCACGAGTCTCTCAAACTCTGTTACAAGACTTTTTTTTTCAACTAGACACAATATGCTGTTATAGTGTGCCACATTTCCTTATATGGTCATTTTCACTGTAGTGGTAGCTAAGGGCTAGGCTAGCATTAGCCTCTGGAGGAATGTAAACAGTTACAACAGCAAACTGGTCAGGTGTGAGTCAAAGTCTCCAGGTGAAGGGAGCAGTATCTGTCAACATCTTGGCTGTGTGAGCTCCATGGATGCACAGTCCACCTCCTCTGCTCCTCCTCCAGTCACACTGTCATCACGTTGGTGGATGTGAGTCGTGTTCGCTGCACAGCCATGTTTCACTCATGATTATCACACAGCAGTTACATATAAAGTTGTCAGTTGTTATTCACCGTCAGTGGCACCTAGCCACACTTGGCTACAGGAGGCAGCAAAGGCCCGTTAATCATAGTCAAACTAATATTTGTTCACTGTTTGTTTTTTGAAGAATGTTCTGAAACTTGGAGTTACAGAAGTTTGCTTTTAACATCAGCTGCCACTATTGTTCTATTGTTTACAAAGAAAAGCCATAAAGTTACTTAGCTAAACTCCTCCCCTTCCCCCAGGAACTGCAAATAATACAGTCGATTCTCCTCACTCATAATCTCTTGTTATTGTTCTGAAATAATTCCAGACGGTTTTGAGTTACGATGGGTGCAAAACTAATCGAGAGGGACCCGAGATTAGAATTTAATCTCTGTAAATGAGCAGGACGTGGACGTATATCGAAGACTATTTGCCTCTGCTTTCTATGTCATCTTTTCTGCAATGAAGGCACACGACTGAGCTCACATTCAACTAAAAGTCCCTGACGTCAAATGCACCATTATTTCCAGAGAACTACTGCACCTCCTCCAACCTGCTCTCCCTCCACATGTGCTTCCCCTTTTCTCAGGTGATGTCGAGCTGACACCTTTCATTCCTACTCCAACAAAGATCACAGGAGACAGAAAAGGTGGCTGAAGCTGAAGCATCGCACTCATCTCCCCTTTGACTGGACATCGACCTGTCATGGCATCAGTGCAGGAGTCGACAGAACAACCAGACGGCTGTCGGTGCCATCTTTTCTATTTGAGCCTGGGAAAAGAGAGATGTGTTGCTGACGTCTTCAGGGAGGCTCGGTGGGGATTGAGCTGGCAGCCACTAGAAACTCATCAATTCAGATTTTACTTATTGCTTTGCCAAATATAATTAGCAGAGTTCCTGAGTGCTGTTTGTGCTGCAGACATATGGTTTTTAAGCTGAAGAGTCAATAAGTTTGCAGACTTTCTGGACAAACAAAGACAAGGAACCACAAACCTCTGCGAAAACTTCTGTCAGTGACAGAGATGTTTATTGTGTCTGGATAAACCATGATGAAGCAAAAGATAAAATTATATCTGTATAGTTTGACACATTTTGATAAATAGACTTGTTTTGCTGCTACTTATTTTCATTATCAGCTACATTTGTTGAAACACCAGAGTTTTTCTAAAGGAATAAAAATGGCTTCTATTACTGTTGCGCCTCTTTCAAGCTGTTTTATTTGGCTTATTTACTGTAAGTCCACCTGATTGTTATTTTTGAAAGTTATTTGAATAGTTTGAGTTTTTCATCATCTTTGCTGTATGGCAACAGCTTTATCATTGTGTTTTATTGGAAATGCAGAGTGGTCGTGATCTCTGTGGAGGCATTCTCATCTGGAGCAGTTCTCATCCGGATCAGTTCTCATCCGGATCAATTCTCATCTGGAGCAGTTCTCATCCGGATCAGTTCTCATCTGGATCAATTCTCATCTGGATCAGTTCTCATCCGGATCAGTTCTCATCCGATTCGGTTCTCATCCGGTTCAGTTCTCCTGCATGTTGTCTGATTTTCGCAGGCGTCTCCTTTCATCACGTAGCACTGAAACCATTTTTCTTTGCTGCAGATGCAAAGACCATCAATTAAATACTTCCCCTTATCGATGCTGTTCAACTGTAATGAGGCTCTACGGCCTCATTACAGGTGAACAGGATCCATAATAAAGGCCAGGTTTACTTGCTGGCCACTTTATTAGGTACCCTTGTTTACACAATTATCTAATCACTTAAATGCATCGTAGCAGTTCAGTGCCTTCATGCAGACACAGTCAAAATGACCTGCTGAAGTTTAAACTGAACATGACAATAGGGAAGTAAAGTGATTTATGTGACTTTGACAATGGTTGTTGGTGTGAGTCGTTCACAAACTGCTGATCTAGTCTGATTTTCACACACATCCATCTCCAGGGTTTAACAAGAACAGTCTGAAAAAGAGACAATATCCAGTGAGCAACAGTTCCGTGGATGAAAACACCTTGTTGATGCCAGAGGAGAGACTGGTAGAAGCTGATGGGAAGAAAACAGTGAATGATGCAGAAAAGCATCTGTGAATGTACAGGTCAAATCTCGAGGCAGATGGACGATGGCAGCAGATCCCACGTGGTGACACTCCTGTCAGTTAAGAGCAGGAAACTGAGGTTCCAGTTGCCTTGGACACGTGGTGGATCGAAGGCTGGAAAATGTTGCATCATGTTGTGAGTCACTACTGAGAAAAAACATGGATCCAGCTTGTATCAAGTCTTCATGGTACTGGTCCAGCCACCGTTTTGGAGCTTAGTCCTAACTGTGCATTGTTTAAACACCACAACCTACATGAGTATGACAAAAAGTGATGTTGTTACAAAAAGTAACTACACTTCTAAAACACAGGGCTGTTTTTTTATTTTTTTTATTTTAATCCCTGGCGTTGTACTATAGTGTGACACGGTGTGTAGTTCAGAAGGTATGTCCCACTTTAAACTTTACCCCCCTGAAATATGCATGGCCCAACCCACATGAATCTTTTACAAACTCCCTGGGACTAAATCACTTTCAAGTTTTGCAGTGACTGAAAATGAGGCTGTTTGGTTCCTTTTGCGTAGCTGTGATGTTTAGAAGAAGCTCAGCTCACAGTGATGCTGTGAGGACGACGTGTGCCTCACAGCACTGTTTTCATTATTGCAGGATTTAGAGAAAGGAGGGAGGTGCAGGCTCTGTTCATGTTTTCCAGCCTTCAACAGTTAAAATAGAAACTGGGCTGACCACGGTGGATGCCAATGCAATCCTTGTCATTTCGAGCATAAATACCCACACTTGATGTTGGAAATGCCAAAGTAAACTACACACACCTGCAACCTGTTCTTAAAATAGTACTGGGTTAAATCCATTTACATTTTTGCAGTGTTCAAAGTCAATTTATCTTTGATTCTCAATGAATTCTTTCAGGTATAAAACACATACATGAAATCATTGCACCTTTTGTAGTAAAATGTAATGTTTGTCTCATTTTGACTGACTTGGTGCTGATGTAGCAGTTGAGGACACTCTGTCGGGTTCTTTCATTCCGTGAACCACCTGCCACATGAGCTGCTGCTGCTCATAAAGTCTGATTCTGTGGCAGCTTTGATGCTGTCAAAACACTGTCTTTCAGAGATTACAACAGATTTTTCCTATTATCTGCCTGACCTCTGTGGTAATGAAATGTAGACACTTTTAAGATGTTGGATGGTGATTTGCACTATATAAATAGAATTAAAATGAATTAAGTTCATGGCAGCAGATTACTACTTTCTATAGAGTTTAGTTGCCCTCAAATACCTGTAATTTGTAAAGTTGTTCCAACACTTACACACTCAGTACTATGATAAATGAAGCCTGTGCGTAGTTCAGGCAGGTGTTTGCCTTATATGCCCCTGGTCAGCTGTAGCTTTAAATCCTAGCCGTCTTCATCCACTCCCACCACCCCTCCCGTCGTTGTATAGTCTTAGCTTTGAGTTGTGAAGCACCAAGAGATTATCTTGGATTATGATTAGCGCTTTACAAATACCATTGAACTGACAAAAAGCTCAGACCAGCACTGGTTCAACACCTCACCGCATAAATCATTTTTTTAGTGCCTTGCACATTTCTGCCAAAACACTTTGCATCCCAAGTAATTGAAGATCAGACCTTTTTGAAATGTGAATTCCTCTGCTGTCAAAGTTTGCTCGGAGCTTGTTAGCCTCCTAACTGCCTCCAGTTCCATGGTGTAAATCACTTTCCCTCACTGGAGTCTCATCCGTTGAAGGAAGCTCAATGAATCATCTCCACATCTGTCTGCTGAGTGTGACATAGAGACAGATGGGAAGTGATTGAGCGTAAACTCTGAAGCCTCAGAGGAAGGATGATGTGACAGTGTCCGGGATCATCGCGTCCCAGTGGCCACACATACACAAGCACAGTTTTCATAAGGCTGGAAAATACATGTGGATTAGTGCTGCGCAGTGGAATATGCAGACACAGTGTGTTTGATAGTAGAATTAAAGACTGAGCTCAGGTATGAGCAGCCTGTAAAATCATTTTACATGCAGCTCTAATCATTGTTCCTCCTTTTTGAAGCCATTTACAGAAACCACTCATATCAGAAATCATCTCCTCCTTGTTGACATAGTTTGTCATGGAATATAATGTGGTGTAACATCCACATAGGTGACAACATGACATTTGTAGAGGTTTGAATAAGTGTCAGTGTCCTTTTGTGGAGCATAATGTTACCCGTTATGGATATGTTTTTCACTGCTTGTGTCACATGACACCATTTAAAAGTGTAAAATGTGAGAGTGGAACATTTACACTGTCGCAGCTGCAAGAACACATGTCATTTTCCACTAATTTTAAAGTGTTATTATCTCAAAAACCCCCATCATCAAACTATCTTCTTCTACTTTGGGCTGTTCTCTTCAGGGGTCGCCACAGCGAATCATCTGCCTCCATCTCACCCTGTCCTCTGCATCTTCTTCTCTCACACCAACTACCTTCATGTCCTCCTTCACCACATCCATAACATCATCAAACTATAATATAAAAAATGTATGATATTATATTTGACCATTGTTATACCTATTAAATGACACATAATGACATTTTCAGCATTGGGGAAAGTAAAGTGTGGAACAGACTTGAAATCACAAACAGACATGTGCAACATGACTGAGGACGTGGTAAGTGCAGCTGGAGGAAAAACCACAAATTACCATCAGCGAAGGACCATGTGACCTAAAGGCATTGTTTATGTGTGTCATACCTGTATGTCGGTACTGGTGCTCTACCTTTATTACGAGGCTGTTATTATTCAAAACTAAACATGGAAAACACAGGACCAGACACAACGTACAAGATCAAGCTTCAGTTGTCAAGTCAGAGTCTTATTTATTTATTTATTTTACACCTTGATATTTTGGGAAAGCAAAAATGATCAAAAAATGATAAGTTAAAAGAAACTAAACAAACATTAAATAAGCAAAAAAAAAATCAGCAAACACACTTAAGGACTGATGTTCATATAAAAAACCCAATTCTAATGAAGTTGGGACATTGTGTAAAATGTAAACAAAAAAATACCATCATTTGTTGAACTTTATATCCAAATTTGGTTTGAAGATGTTTGACTACGTATCCAAGAAGCTTTGTCAGTTCTAAATAAACTCATACAGGCACCAGAATTTATCCTCTGTGGTTCAGGATCCACCCTTTATCCGACGAGGTGTTAGTTTCACCTGGACCAGGGTCGTTACAGAGTCAATAGGGTCTCTGTACCTGAACAAAGCAGGGTTTGGGGGGAGGGTCATTAACAGTTTCACTCTGTGGATGGGGGCAGAAGGAGGGGTCTGAATGACCCAGAAAGTTTGCTGCAGTTTGTCTGGGTAGAGATTCCAGCACCGAGTGGTGAATGGGTGACAGATGGTGTCTTAGTCCTCCCCTATATTCACAGAGGGTCGTTCCCTATTCACAAAAATGTCTTCATTCACTCCTTGCTCAAACCACCTATCCTCCCTGGCCAAGATCTGAACATTGTTGTCGTCAAAGGAGTGTTAGTTGTCTTTGAGATGCAGGTGGACTGTGGAGTCCTGTCCTGAGGATGTGGTTCTCCTGGGTTGGATCATTCGCCTGTGAAGTTGTTTGGTTTTATTCTTCACTGCATCAGATGCATAAACTACTTCATCCAGCTTGTGTCTGGGTATTTTGTCCTTAAGGTGGATCAGCTTCTGCCTTAAGGTGGTACCAGGTTTGAAATGTACAGGAATGTAGTGTTTGTTGAGGATTATTTTCAGTTTTTCAGACTCACCTGTATATTGGTCCACAATGTAATAAAATGGGCACTTCATTTTGTAATAAATTGCTGTGAACTTTTTTGAAATGTCACCAGATCGTACATTCTCTCAGCCATCTGCATGTCCTCTACCTTTCCTTGGCTTTGGGGATGGTATTGTGAAGTCATAATTATTTTAACTTGTGTAGATCATGTCAGAATTTCCACAGCCTCGTTAAACTCAGTCGTCTGGTCGCGTTGCAACACTTTGTGTGGCACATTTTCACGATAGATGTTATTCAGGTGTTTGCCAATTTCTGTGCTATTTCCACTCTTTTATGGTTTTATGGACAACTAAAGACGTCAATCACTGTGAATATGTAATGTTATGAAGAGTGATTTTCATTTTTGACATGTCCAACAGGTCAGTGTGGTTTTAATGGTCCTCAAAGCTGGCTGATTCACAAATCTTGCAGTTTGAAGCTGGTATCAATCAGTTTGGTTCAAGACTTTTTTTGCACTTTTCTTTCACTTCCACCACTATGATGGTTTTTCAGTCGTTTCCTCTACGTCCTCACTCCAGAACCCTTGATATTATCTAGACCCACAATCAGCTCCAGAATGTAATAGGACAAAATGTGGCAAAATGTATTAAATAAATTTATTACAAAATGTGTCTTTATTACAAAATGAAGTGACCATTTTATTACTTTTGGACTTTTATTACATAACAGATGTAGCGGGTTTACTTTGGCGGCGCTGCTGCGGTGCTAATGCCGCGGCGTTAGAGATGGGGGGGTGGTGGTGAAGGGCAGGGGGATGGTTTTTCCAGCAGTAGCTGCAGTGCGCAGCAGCAACCACCAGGTGGCTCATGTGAGCAGAGCAGGATTGAGCCTTTT